>VMTU01000256.1:0-51575 GCA_016759055.1 Paramecium bursaria
TTTTAAGAAAAACAAAATTATTAGAAAAATACCTTTACCCTAATCTAATTAATCCAAGAGAAGATTCAATATTGATCAAGCTGAGAAATTCAATATATATCATTTTCTTAAGATTTAAGTAAATGTTTAAAATAAGCAAATTTCTTTTAAAATGGTGTGATTACTCTAGAACTTAGAGGTGAACTTAAATATTGGGAGTTTAGCTATAAATATCAATCATTTGTTGAAAAGCTGAAGTTGTCAAATTTTATTGATGAAAAACAAAACAATGAAGATTATCTATGCTCATTTTAACCTATTTGTTAAGAAAATTATCTCGTTTTAATTTTTGAATCAAAGTTCATAATTTTAGATAAAAATTTTTAAATTATTTAAAAATAATTATACATGATTGTCTATATTGGTGGATTCATTCACAACATAAAATTTGTGGTACCTATTTCGAGAAATCAAATTGAAATCTATACACTATCAGAAAAATGATACATAAATCAATATATTCAAATATAAACAAATAATTTTAAAAATTCTATTCAATATATATTTTATTCGATAATCGTTATGGGAAACTTTAAATTCTTTAGAAGTTAAAAAAAAGAAATAAAGGATGAGGAACTATTGTCTGCTTTAGAGGGAAGTGATGAAGAGGAATAGGTGTCAGTAATTTGTGTCTCCATTACTAGAGAAGAATTTAATGATAGTATTACTAAAAAAATAAAAATATGAATATTATTATGTTTAAGAATCTTAAAAATAAATTTCATTCTTTTCTGATTTAAAAAAAAATTGAACTAACCTATCAACAGGTTATGAACTAGGTGAGGTACTATCTACTGTTCAAAGTGAATATATTCCTTAAGATGAATATATGATTAGTATTCACCTCTTCTAAAAAGTAGAAGTGATAACTATAAATTTCCTATATCTAAGAGGAGAATCTATCAATATGGTGCTGCGGCTACCCAGATTTAGATTAACATTGTGAGAAAATATTATATTACTGTTCTAGCCCTGCATATATATATCATCTTTCTTTTCACCCTTCTGAGTTGATAAGGCTCTCTTTGCTTTAAAAAAGTTTTGATATGATGTTTTGAGAAACAAATTAGGGGATTTATTTATTTATTCCTCAGTTGCGATTTATGTCTATCAAAATCATTCTTCGAAACCCAGTAATCCTTGAAGGAGTGTTTATAGGACATCCTTTAGGCTATAGGTAAGGTGTTTTTTTTTGGCACTTCTATAGGCTTGAATTGAATGGTTTATTCTATCTTTAGTGGAATGTATTAATCTTAGTAACATGATTTATCATGTCTATTAATTTATATTTGTTTTCAGTTTGTGATCTTTTTTGTATTTGATGAGGCTGATAATAATAATTATAAGTTGAGATGGATCCAAATCTCTCGTTTCTTTCCTCTTTATAATTCTTATTGCACTACTAAAGATCTAAGTCTTTATAATTCTTCCTTCAATAATCTATTTTCTACTTCTTGTTCTTGGTATCTTGTCAGTTTTATATTTCTTTTAAATAAATCTATCTAAGCATTCTTTTTTTTTGATCTCATTTAATGGACTTAAATGTCTGAAGGTTTTGATTTAACCAATAAATTTACCTTCTGCTCCTCAAATAATTTATAACAAGCAGTTAATTCTTTCTATTCAAATTGTTAGGATAATACCTCATATTGGGATAGTCTTGTCTTTAGTTTAGTATTTTCATCTTTTATGATGTTAGTTTCTTCTTTTTGCTATTACAATTTCAAATATTAGGTTTCTCTATCATAATTCAAAAGAAAATCTCTCCAAATCAGAAAATCTGTCATCTATCAGAATATTAGCTGTATTTGTAGGTCAGAGGGGAGATTAAGATAAACATTTTTCTATATATATTAATATATTCTAAAATTCTTATTTTCGTTCTTAAGTAATCTTATAGGACCCCTCACTATGAATAAACTCCATAAATTAAAGTTCCTTGATGAAATTATTGTAAAACCTTAATTATTTCCTTTTCTAAACACTTTGTGAGATCATTTAAATAGTTGGTTAATAATCTGAATTTTCTAGATATATCTCATTCAATTCCTCACATTGGAGAATTATCATAATAATATCAAATAATGATCCATACACGTTATCCTTAATTACAAAAAAATAAATCACTCTTATTAATATTCTTTAACATCTTTAATGCTCCTTTTTTTACTTTAAATAGAATATAATTCATTGATTATAATTGATCAAATTTATAATTAACATTAAAGTATTCGCCCGTTATCGACTTCTCGTAGATTATATTTAGATTATTATCTATAACTATTAATTGAGTTTTATTTTTGATAATTATTCTTTCAAACAGATTTAAAATAAAAAAAGCTTTGGTTGAATTATTTAATCAAAACCAACTTCTTGTTTTAATAATCAATGCTCCAAACCTTAAGTGAGTATTTATCACATCCCAATAAGCCTTAACTTTTATTGATCAATTATATTAATGACCTTTCTTTTTATTACCAAAAGATTTTAAAATGATCATATTTCCAATATTTCTATCATAGAACTTTATGGTCTTATTCTCAAAGCAAGCTTCAATCAGGTTATTTATCGGTCAAACTCCAAGCAATAAACGAATGAATCATTATTAATGGTCAGGATCAATCTTCTCTTAATGTAATCATAAATCCTAATAAATCTCTAGGTTATAACCAATTAATTATTGTCTATTTCTATATGATCACTAATATTATGAATATTAATTGATCACCGAAATATTTATTTAAAATTGTTTTTAATCGATTCATCAAGATCAGCATTTGATACTACAACATTTGAATAAAGGGCCGAAAGACTTCTTTGGATTAATTCTATCATAGAAATGGAATCGGAAAGCAACCAAAAGTTTATAAAATAAGATAAGTGAGCTGATGAAGAAATTGACAGAAGATGATTGATTGATTTATTTGTTCTCCTTAAATAGGAAATTATTATTATTATTATTTATTAAATTTATTAAATTATTTATAATAATTCAAAGTATATGCTAGTGTAATTCTCTTTTTATTAATGCTAATAATTTAGACGACTTTATTAGATTTTGTGTATTCTATTATATGAAAATTAAAAAATGATTATTTTACTTTATAATCTATTTGGCTTAAATCATTGAGTTTATATGATTATAACTGTTCTTTGCTGATAGGAAACCACGATATATCATTTGATTTCAGCTTATTCTTTATGAATATATCATTTCCACTTAATTTATCATCATCCATCATTCTGAGATAGCAGATATAAAATAGATAATTCCAGATATAGTGCTCCTATTTTATGTGATTATAGAACCCTTGATTAGAATTGCTAAATTTATCAAGATAATGTCTCTCGATTCCACATATAAAGCATTTATAACTTTTATCGTTTTATTTTAATTTTTATTTTGCTCTCAGTTCTGAGAAAGATGATAGTATCACTCCTAATATAAACATTACTAGAATAATTTTCATGGATAAATTAATCACCACATCATAAAAGAATTATCCATAATAATGATTAAGGTATTATAAGTATCTCTCTTCAACTTATTACCCGACATTATTGCTAAAATAACGACCTATTGAACCATCAGTTTTAAAAGTCCAATCAAATGTTACCATTAAACACTACCACATTGTTTCACACATATTCCTAAATTAGCCAGTGTCTCTAATCTCGACGTTGAAAAATTCGTAAAAGTAATTGTAGCTCAATAATGCGATATAGTATTGGCATAGAATTGTAAGCACTAAAATGAAGAAAAGTTTATATTTTGCAAACCAAACAGCACCCAAAATTGGTATCAAGGGCTCCAGATATAAGATGTCTATCAGATGAAATGCAAAAAAAAATGGGTGAATTGTTATCCCTATGATGTTCATAACAATTTATAGGAAATAGTATAGTACATCATAGTCTGATACAAGGACTATTATTGAAAATATTGTATTTATGATTGCTTATATAACCTTACCTAATTAGCTTTCATTTTATTCCCACTTATCCCATATGAATTATATTCTGACAGGCGCTTTATCTAATAAGTAGAAAAAAACTATTAAAAAACTTTTAAAATAAAATTATATGTAATACTTAAAAAACAGATTCATATAACCCAAAGATAAGATTATATTTAAGGTGTTATAATTGCTTTTATCTGCTAGGAATAAGGGGTCATTTAATCTAAGGTAATTGATATTGCTCTCCCCTTCAAACGGCTCTTACGAATATGATAATATAATCATTATATTTATGGATAACCCGTTATAGAATGCTAATTGTCTCCATAATTTTCCTCTTCTTGCAAATATATCTAAAACTTGGTGATTTTTAAAAAATTCTTTAAGCAACTCTTAGTGTTTCATTATTTTTTAGGCCTTGTCACTAATCATCATAAGAGAATTTAATTTTGTCTTAGTAGAAATTCTTTCTGCTTTTTCATGAAAGTCCTCTTTAAGTTATTCTGGTAGAAAATAAAATGTTGGTAATTTGGGAAAATAAGCATAATATAACTAGTAATCTCTTAGATATTAAATTCTAAGTGTATTCTTTTTGAAAAACTATTTAGCTTTATGTTGTTTTTCTTACTTTTATAGGATCTATATTTTTTCCTCAACTCTACCATTTATTCTTTATTTTAGATTATTAAGTTGATCCATTCCATGTTTCATCAACTATTGACCAAATTTTGATAGTTCATTTAGAATGTTATCTTTTAACAATTCCTGTAATAACTATTGTTAGTCACTTTCAAAGTTTTCAAATTTTTCTTCATCCTTTTAATCTGCTAGTATGCAATAGATAATGTATGCCTTAAATCCTGAATCCAAAAGGAGATTATTTGCAATATTTGAATAAACCTCTTTTGAGTAATTTTCAACACCATATTTTTGAACCATTTGAGCATATACTTCAGAGTAATGATTTTATAGGACAATGAGAGGAGTTATTCTTTTAAGGTTTAGTATTATATTATCGTCTTAATGATTATTTTCAGTTAATGTCAATAATATAGTTAAACAGTAATTTTTAATTTTTATTAACTGAGACTGATTTAGTTCATTGGTGAAGTTAGCATCATTCAATATTTTTATAGAATATTCAACAAATTTTGAATTGGATATTGCTATCTGATTTGGTTGGCATGGTCCTTTAACTAATTATATTATAGTGTTTATGCATTATTCGATGAATAAGAAATTCGAAAGTTATTATTTACACATCAATTCTATAGTTTTTGTCACGAGGTCATATGATTTTTTATTATTATGTTGATATCTAAATAGATTTTACATAATGGGATTGTTCTTGCTCATAATTTCTAATATTTCCAATACTAATCTTGTTTACTCTTTTTCTTAATCCTAAGAAAGTAAAATATCCAACTTCATGAAAAATTTATCAGATTACAAGGCTTGTTGGAGCAATATTTGTGCTGATTTCTTAGCTCTCTCATTATGCATCAATTCCTTCAATAGAACTAATAGCTAAATAATGTATTCATTATCTGATTCATTTTCCTCCCAAATTAGAATAATTATTATTTTGGTACCACCAATTGCATCAAATATTTCTGTTCTGTCAGGGTCTTACTTAATTACATCATAGATGTTTTTGAGAAAAAATATCACGCTTTGTTTCTATGACCTGTTAGCTTTCCAAAATTGCAAGAACTTAATCATAGCTAGCATTATATCTTGATTGTTCACTAAAAGGTCGTGAATGATCTCATCTGATTCTCCTTTCGAACCAAATTGCCAGATTGCTTTTGGTAATTGACCAGATTGGATAGCGTTTGAGACTTTTTGGGAGCTATTGAAATATCTTTTGAATTTATCCCAAATTTGATAATCTGAATTCATCGTAATTTCTTAATTAGCTGAATTGAGTGCATTCTGTTTTTCAAAATGCCCATATCTATTTGAATCTAATTAATCATATTCCTGCTCATCATCAGGTAAATCAAGATCAAACGCTTTTAGTAATCTGTGTATCTAATATAAAGCAAACTGACTCTATTGGTTGGTAAGGAGTTGATATTTTTATAAAACTGTTTCAGCATACATCATAATGGAGGTGTTATCATATTCAAGATAGCTATGTTGACTCACATATTCATTTAATGTATTTATTAGAGGTAGGAATCTCTCTGTTATATAAAATATGGCCTTCTATTGTAATTCCGTTTATTAAGAAAGCCATTATGTCTCAATAAATAAAATATGATAAAGGGTTTATTTATTGTCACTAAGATAGTGTTTATACTATTTCGTGAAAGTGAGTATTATGAAAGCAGTATTTGATTTAATCTCTATAATTTAATCCTATATTTATAAATCTAGGCTAGTATTCCTCATCTCCTAAGTTTTTTCTAGTAAATATATGAACAAATCAATGATTTTAAGGATATCCAACAGTTTCATCAATATGTTAACTTGCACGTCATTTCTTAGCAGTAATTCTATTAGCTTTATGAATCTTTCCTTATATAGTTCTATATTTGGTTGGTGAGTGTAAAATTTTTCAGTGCTATATCTAAAATCTCCGAATGGCTTGTATAAACAAATAATACATCTAAATCATAATATTCATTATGCACGATGGCTTTGAGAATATCCTAATGGACTTATGAAAATTGCTACTCCTAGGCTACTAGTATGAAAAAATCTAAATATTCGGGGTATTTTCCATGTATTTTGATATATTCCAACAAATATTCAAAATCCTATTAATCTAACAGAGGGATCATAGATTTATTCTTTTAAAATAGCTCATTGATCATCTCTATCTAACCTAAATTAATTAGGGTATATTTAATGAGCTATCTGCAAACCTTTTGGAAGACAAATCTTATTAGTCATAAATATATACTCCTAATTCTTTTAGTCATTTTTAACTGCTAGAGAGATATTTTTAACACATAATTGGAATAATGATAATATCTTTTAACCAAGTTCTTGCTTATATTAGAATTCTTCATCATAATCATTGAAGTCATTATTTTCAAAAACTTCAACATTCAAATCGATTATTGATAGACATTTATACATAAGCTTTTATAGTAAGTTGAACCCGCCAATGTTAATAAACATACTTCTCGTCTGATTGTCAAGGTCATCTCCCATATTTCTTGATAATATATTTTAGATGTCACATAGTTTATCTTATACCTTTTCCATTATTTCTTCATTTCGACTATTTTCTTAGCTTAATGTGTCAAGTTATAGCCAAATCTATGCTCCTTGTACTAGATTTTTTAATCTCTTTACCACAGCATACATGATATTATGGATTTGTTGAGATTCTTAAGATATAAGTAATTGAATTTGGTTTAAGAACATCTTATATTCTCCTCGAGAGTTTGTGAACCGTTCGATAAGCTCTGCAAGTTGATTCTAGAGCTGAGGATTCTATGCAAAGAAGAAGGATTTTAATAAAATCTTGATGAATGGTTTATCTACTATGGCATCAAAATGTCTTATTTTATCAGAAGAAGTGAAATCCTTATATTATTTTCTAAATGATAATAATTTTGAATGCTCTTCACCAGGTATCATGATATCTTCTTTTAAAAGTATTATAAATTACTTCTCTAAGGCGCGCCTCTCCCTATTTGATAAGTCAGTTTATTTCTTTTTAGATTTGATTTTATTGTAAAATTTTTAGTGAAAAAATTTCACAGAATTATCAATCATATAATCCAATCTTAGGTCGAGTATGTATGAGAATATTCTGCAAATTTCTATTTTGATTTCAATCTCGAACTCTGAGCTCTATGTTTATATGGAACATGTTTTATTAGTAAATTTATTCAACTTCCATCTAACATTATACATCTTCTACAGAATAGGATCCTTAATTATATTATATGATTCTTTTGTCAATTCTTCTAATTTTATAGTTGGCTATGTGAGTTTTCGATTGAATATTCTAAACTACCTTAATCGTTTCAATTGGGAAACTTTTTATGTTTTCTCATTTTTACAAGCCTCAAAATAATCATAATCGAACTCCAAAAGCTGAGCTAAAAGAGCTAAAAGTTATTCTAATTTTTCATTCTTTTTCGAAGCATCCAAATCATTGCTTCTAATTAGTTAATTAAAGAATGTTGCTTGATTTTTTTAAAATAATCCAAATTGTAGAATCAAGTGCAATACTCTTACTACCTCTAGTGTTAGGAGATTGTAGGCTTGCTCCTTATTTCCATGTTGATATAGTTCAGTTATTGTGCCTTTTAGGTAGTCTATTAATTATTCCTTGAATTATTAAACAATATATTGGACTTCCTTTTCCTCCACATCTATCTAATCATTATCATTGTCATCATCATATTGATCATCATTTAACTATTATTCACTGAAGCACTGGATGAGATTTGGCTTCACAAATATAGTGAATGGTTCTCTATCTAAATAAAAGTTTTTGCATAACTATAAAAGGTATGCTCGTAAGTCTTCATCAAGTTTAGTATTGAACATGAATTAGGTTAAAGTGAAATAAGAGAAGTTATCTTGAAAATCTTTCTGGAATTGGAAGTTTCTCTGCAAACTCAACTAAGCTAGTAGGAAGAAGAGAGATTTGATAAATTCCTTCTGACTATCAATGCCAAAACTATCTTCAAAGAAATCTTATATTGTTGTTTCCTCTGAATTTGGAAATAGTTCATTCAAATATATAATTATTCCTCTATCCTTATCACACTTGATACTGTAAAGTATTTTTCTCTTCGTTTTATCATCCTTCTTAAGAAATTTATAAATTATCTCCTAGTTTTGAAAGACAGCCTAAGATAATACTGAGCACGATGAAGCTAGAAATCGAATTAAATCTGGTCTGTTTGTAAGTGACTGGAGTACTTTAAAATTACTAATTAGGGCTTAAAATAATAGTGGCTCCTACGGTAATTCGCTAACTCTAATTTTAGCCAAATTATTGATGATTTAGTGATTTTTATCCATAATTTGCATTATGAGAATTGTAAAACTTTGGTATTTCATTATCTATGAGAAGAATAGAGGACCAAATTCAAAAAATTATATTTAATTGTCTCTATTACCCTTGCATATTGAGCCTATAGTTTGATAAATCAATCTCTAGAGCATCTATAGTTAGGAGGTGTAATATCTATTAATTTCATTTAATATTTTTTAGGGATCCTTTTTTAAGTTTAAATTGCTTCTAACATAGGAGTAATATTCAGCTTCTTATTGCATGTCTGATGGTCCATCTTTGTGGATTGATAGTTCGATTTCTGGTTATATTTTGAATGCGAGAAGGAAGACTAGTACGAATAGGGGTTCCTGCCTAAATTGCTAAAATAGTATTTATATTTTACATCCTATCTTAATGATGATATTTAATTGTATTTCTAATTTATTTGTATGTTGGTTATTATTCTATTATAAATGAAGTCTTCGATGTATTTAAATATATTAACCAGCTTTTGATACTTTTCGAAGAACTTTAATTTATATTCTATTTCTTTCATTTAATTTTCTGATTAAAAGTCCCTTTAATCCAGCATGTCTAATATATCTAAAACTATGGGTACGCTTTTTTGTAGATACTTAGTTTCCCAATGTTCCTCAAACCCGATCTTTCGAATTTTCAATAGTTTGGGATTACTTGAATTTAAGGATTATTTGGATTCCTACAAAAATTATCCTGAGACATAATGCTGAATTTAAAAATATGAATCCTTTGTTAGGCAACTACTTGATTCTATAGGCAGGAGTCTAAATAACGAATTTTCAGTAGCGTATTCATTTAAAAAAACATTTCCATCCTGAATTTCTAAATACCTGCCTGATAAGTTATGTCTGATTCTTATAAGCTTAAACCATTCAATCTCTCCACCAACTTGATCGATGTTTTCAAATTTCCAGAAGGATGTGCTTTACAGTTTTTATATTCTCTTAACACCGACTCTCTCAATTACATCATCAAAGCCGACTATGAAATCAAAGATGATTGACTTTAGATTTCCCATAAGTCCTCTTAACCTATCAATTTAATGATCTACTATTGCTTTAAGGAGGTCATGAGAATTTTTTACATTAAGGAATAACTTTGAAAAAAATTAAAAAAATATACATTAGTTTCTGATAGGTTGATTGCCACTATATCTCCGTAATTGATGGAGTCAACATTGTCTTAGTATTTATTTATTCTAAAATGTGATGATCCTTCAAGAGCTGTCTTTAAAATCCAATCCTAATCATCACTCCTAACAATGACGAATAGTCTACTATTGTGCCACATTTTAGAGCCACATATATTGATATTTTCATTACTAACGACATATTGTCTTTATTATTGGTATTGATAAACGGGTTAAAAGTTAAATTGTGTCATTTCATTAGGGAATTCAACCAATTGTAATCCATCAAAGCTGATTTGTAAGAAGTTTAATGTCTCTTAATGTACTAGGTGAAATGTGCTCGATCCAAATAATATTGTTTCCAATAAAGATTAATGATTGGAATTCATTTCATCTTCTAACTTTATTTCAAAATTGTGTATGAATTCCTTCCTTGCTTTAAGTTCTTATTAAGATAGAGGAAATAATTTACTTTTCTACTCGAGATTGGATAGATCAAAATCCACTAATGCCCCAACCCATTAATGATTTAATACTGGGATCACTCTAAATACGCAATCCTAAAAATCATTACTAGCCTTCAGGATGTTAAACTTACTCAATCTAACATCCATTTCTTAGCCATTTAAATATGCCCCACCATAACTCAAAGTAATATACGAACCATATTTTAATGCTTCTTTCATATTAAAAAGAAATAATGATTATATTAAAATTTTTAATAGGCATTAGTGATTCCTTCTAAATATTTAGAGGTATCAATCGATACATGTTTCCTAATGAGCAATTAACAGCCCTCTAGATGATTAAATTAATGCAATATAAAACTATCAGAAATACATGTGAATACTCCAAATAGATATCGGAACATATTTATGGATGCATGACATGCTCAATAAGCTTTACAGTCAAAGTGCTCTTATTAAGGCTTGTTACACATATATTTTACCTTCTGGAGTGGGATAACATCATAATCGATATCCTATATTGGATAATTGTAGTTCTTCTCTATTCAGTCAATGCGGCAACTATGTGGATTAAAACTAGTGAGATATCAACCAATGCCATAAAAATGGAACTTGAATACTATTAGAATCGTTCGTTTGCAGAATATTAAATTGAAGAAGATTATCTACCTTAAGCTATCGATAATTCAATTATACGAGTTATGTTTGGAATATTGTTTTAAATATAGACGAATATTGTGGGGTTCATCATAATTGAACTATCGAAAAAATTTGCCTTACCGCTATAACTTTTAAAAATACCTCTTTATGCATTATTTATTTCTACTCAAAATGTTAGCATAAAAATACCATACAAACCGCATATATCATATTACTTAAATTAGCATAAGAGTTATCTGATTGGATCAAGTTTGCTTATATCTGCATATTTGCATATCTCATCATTTCCATATTTTAGTGGGATGTTATGGTTTTTTGCTCCTTTATTTTAATTGAATTCTATTCCTAGGGAACCTCCAAGGATAGAGGGAAATGTTACTATGATTGAATATATATTGTTGTGTACTCAGGTAGTCTTAGGTTAAACATTAGATGATGATGGACAGTTCAGGATTATTAGAAATTCTTATATTTATCATTTGAAAGTATATTTTTTATAAAAATTAACTTTAGAATTATGGAGAAAACGAGATTTATCATAAATAGAGCGATTAGGAGGTGTCCTACTTTTCATTGCCTCGTTTAGTTAGTCCTGTTGGGTATTGGTTATTGGATAAGACTATTGCAAGATATTAAGATCATTGATGTGTGTTTTTCATTAAATATAATCAAAGGTATCTAATTTCCTACACGGCAGTAAAAAGTATGGCTAGCTATCTTCAAAAAAGTCTTGATAGAGTTCTTGTTCATAGGTGATTTCTGGAAATTCATTTGTGGAATCCGAGTGGTATGGTGATTCTTTTTGCTCAACATTTTGAAGCTCTCTGGCTTTTTCAAGTTTCAGGGCCTTCTTAAGTTTCGATTGATTCTTTCTTAGATAATTTCTAAGAAATCCCATTTTCTTATCTGCAAACAGATAGGGATCTGTTAAAAGCTTAACTTTCTTGAATAACTAGGTGTAGTCTTCAAGGGTTTTTTTAGGGATGCCTACCAACTCTGCTGCTTTATTCAGAGTTATTTTTTAAACTTCCCCATTGCTATCCTAAATTCCATCATCGAAAAGTTTTCTCCACAAGCTGACCTTCTCAAGGGCATCTTGAACATTTCGCTCTTTCACCCTTCTGAATGAATTAAGTTGAGTTGAACAATCGTACATTTTGAAAAAAAAAGAAAAAAGTATTTATCTCTAATTAAAAAGATTTTTTGAACTCAAATAAGCAATTTTGTGGAATGTTTCCATAAGAATTTAACATAAAAAACATATTTAAAAAATACGAAGAAATAATATGAGATGTTTTATTCATCTTCCATTTGATTAATAATGATATATTAATAATAAAGGAATTATTTTTACCAATATTAATCTTCGCAGAATCAGAATAATGTAATTTATTAAAAAAAAAAAAAAGTGAAAAGGGAATACTCATTCATTTATTCTTTTTATTACGAAATTCTTTAGCTTCTAATATTAATGGAAACTTCTTGTATTGATTCTAAGATCAATATTAGGAAGACTAATAATAAAAATGTAAATTACTTTTCATATTTATCAGGATTGAAAATGAAACGATTTATAGAGCGAGTAGACTCTCTGGATTTAATTTAAGAATTATCATCCTTAAATACATTCATTAATTTTTATGATAAACTTTAAACAATTTGTTTCTGTTATAAAGGTTTAAACTTAATAAACTAATCGCTTTGGGATTTTTCTATATAAATACCTAGCGCAGCTTGTACTTCTGCCTTTCCGAATGTGTGTTCTATCAGTTATGCTTTAGATAACCCTTTTATCTTCAATTAATTTATTCATATGAGATTCCATATTTTTTTGTTGCAAAATCTCAAAGTTCTGTAAAAATCTGTTAAATTTAAATGATCGCTTTAAAGTAATATCATTTTCCTTAAATTTAAGGGACATATTTTACCTTCTCTTCCTTTTGTATGGCTGTTTGTTTTGGTCTGTTCCTTAATCGAGATTTCTTGTAGATCTTTTGCATTATATCATCTATTTGTTTTTATTTTTCAAGTATTTGTATCATCAAGTCAGGTTATGTTTTTATTGAATCGATGACTTAGTGAAATTCAGGAATCATGAGATTATAAAATAATAAATTAAAAAGAAAATAGTATGGGAGTGGGATGTTCTAACAAATAGACTAATCAGTTTACAACATCATAATTACCATATGTGTAATTGTTAATTGTAATCATAGGATTTAAATTACTGCTTATATTTGGTGCGAAAATGGACACAATCTATTTGATTACGAGAGTGAGAGTCTAGTTAAGAAATAAATAGAATTCGACTTCTAAGGTATTTGTACGAAATATAAATTTTATTAGGGCGGTTAGTTCAAGTTGACAAAGATATCGTAGCATTAAGCAAGAATGTATACAGTTTTTAATAAAAGGAATGTGTAAGAAACTAAAGAGAGTTGTTTGAATTAAAATGCTCACCTAAATCCATAGAGGTGTCTTCATAGATTCCTGAAAATTAATTCTGGAAGGTAATTCGACCAATTTAGGCATCTGATCTTCCTACTATTGAGAAATAGAAATTATAATTGAATTCTCTAATTAAATTGGGAAGAGTGAAGCTTACTGTTTTGGATTATGGTTTTGCTTACGAGTTTCAAGATGTTCCTGATGAGATGGAGAGCAAATTAAATGATAGTGATATGATTGATGGGACACTTTCATGTAGGGTTTGCTTCTCTAAGTTGGCAACAATGGATAATCCTTTCATATGTCCATGTAAATGTACAGGCTCTATTCGATATATACATTTAAAATGTTTGTAAAACTGGATTAATAGCATGATGAAGAAAAAATCTTAAAATGGAGTCACTCTCTATTATTGGAAAACCATGAAGTGTGAGCTCTGTAAAACATAATATAAAAGTATTTTTGTATTATTTTTATTATTTTTTTAACTAAAATCAAAAAAATAGGTACTTTCAAGTTTAAGTAATTGGTTTATAACATATGCGATATTGAGAAACCTAAAGAGCCATACCTAATACTGTAGATTAATCATTGTGACAAGAATAAGGAGTAGGGACTCTATGTGATTGACATCAAGTAGAGGGATTAGATTAAAATAGGACGAACTTAGGATTGTGATATTAAAATGCATGATATCTCTGTTTCTAGACATCATGCTAGCATTTTCATCAATCATTAAGAGTAGTCGTTTTATCTGGAGGATAATTGTTCCAAGTTTGGTACCCTAGTGAATGCCAATTAAGACGATCTTACATTGTTGCTTTAGGCTTAAAGAAAATTAGCACTACAAATTGGTAGAGCCGTACTTATAATTCAAGTTGAGAAAAAGAATAATAATAAAAAGTAACTCAATAAAGCTAATAGAAATTATAAATATAGGGTACCTGCTTAATTTGAAGTTTTTAGAACTATTAAGTATAAGGATGATGAGGAATTAATCTAATAATCTATTGAAGTTGAAGATATAATTATTAATGATCCTAATTTTGACAAGGATCTTCAAGTTAGAAATAATATCAACTTCTTAACTGGTAGCATAATCTAAAGAGATAATTGATCTTTTTATTTATTGGTTTTTTTTTTAATTTTTAATTTTTAGTTTTTTATATAATTTATAATTTTATTACTATTTTAAAATAAATATCAATAATTTTAAGGAACTAAACCCATTAAGGATTTATATTACACTAGTTGATGAGGTAGTTCCGCAAGTAATGCCCTATTATGAACTTATATAATTACCTTTGTAAGATTGGTAAACTATGAGAATTCGGGGCAAATGGGACAAATTATACTACATCTCTTGTAATGTGTTCTTTCTAATGCACTTTCTATTCTTAATCTAATAATTCTAGTTTTTTGAACTCAAAGTCTCCAACTCCAACCAATATTACAGATAAAGGGACAGTAGCACCTAAACATGAAACTAATTTATTACATGTTGATAACAATTCTGATGTTTTATGAAGATCATGAATCTCTCCACAAGTTAAAATCAGAAGGGCTGTATATATCCTCTTTTTCTTATTGTATTCGGCAATCTATTTAGCATACTCTATTATAGGGTTAAGTTGAGCAGGTCCTGAAAATTATAAATTTGGAAGAGTCTATTTATATAGATTCATGATTCCGTCTAATCCATAAACTTCTGGTTTTTAAAAGTCTCCTGTTAGTGGGAAACTTAATTTATATTAAATATAATTTACCATTATTCAGTTTCAGCTTAATTATAATTTGCTAGATGGGGAATACAGCCAAATCCATAAAGAGCTACTTTCTTGTCATAGTCATAGTTTAAGAGTATTTATGCACAACTTTTAATAGCTGTTTCATATTGATTGAGCTATCCATTTTATAGTATGGCATGAAGGGAGTCTCCAAAGTTTTGATTTCCATTCTATGCTGTATAATCTACTGCAATAATTAGATTTATTTATTCCCCATCCTTTAAGAAATCCATAAATGTGGGTCTCTTGATGAGTCTTTTATCTTTTAGTATAATCTTCCCTCCTGATTTCTCATTTTTGTAATCCAGAATGAATTCTGTCTTATTTTCGTTTATGATATCATGAACTGATACATAAAATTTGCCCATATATTGATTGTTAAATCCTTTGTTATGTACATCCCAGCATTCAACTTTGAATTATTGTTCAAGGTTGCTGCCACAAAGGCGTTTGACTGATATTTGAAAGGGTTTCCAAACTGGGTTTAGATCATCTTTGATCATTTCTGTTTTGTGGACTGGTAGCCAATCATCTCCAGATTTCTTGTAGAATTTTAAGAATGGGTCGCTCTTGCCGAAGTAACCATCTGTATTCATTAGGTCCTATCCAATCCATTAAAGTTATAAAAATTAATTATCCTCGATCTATTTATCGATATTGACTAACAATTATCCACCAGGTTTGCCGTCTTTGGTTTTGAGGTCTAGTATGACTTTCATATCTTTGCAACCTACGATGTCAGCCACAGTTGTGCTTACCTTCCCCATTAAGGAATCTTAGCCTCCATTATGATCCCAGACTTGGAATGTGAGTTTTTGGCTCAACTCAAATATGTAATCTATGACGAAGGTGGTTTCCCATTGTGGGCTTAGATTATTTTTAAGCCATTCTGTGTTTCCGACATCGATTTCTTCCTCACCCTAAATGTGGTGAAGAAGCTTGCAATAGGGATCACTCTTTGAGAAGGTGTCGAGATCAACAAGATTTTGTGCTTTAACGAAGATTTCTAGTTTATATCGGTCTTCAGGAATTTTTTTTTTATGATCCATATATAATTTAATTTTTTTTTCTTTAATGCTATTGTTTTTCTAGCCTTCCTTGCCATATAAAGTAATTTGACAACTATCTTGAGTGCCATCTACACATTTAGTGTAGTTATAGCTAATTTTATCTCCATATCTGTAACTCCAAAAAATTCCATGTTCTCATTTAAAAGTAAGGGTTATTATCCATATTCTGTCAACCATTCATGTTCCTATGGTGATATATCAATATTACCATTATTTATTCTACGGTGAGTCTTTGAGCAGGGTTCTTCTCAAGCATTCCCTTTAGCAAACTAATTACTGATGGTGAGAATCCTTGGGGTACCTTAAATTATGGACTAAATTTATAAAAAAATATAATTAAGATAAAACTTGTCTTCTAAAATTTACTGTCTTAATTCTTAGGGTTTCATACTAGGGAAAGGGAGTTTGTTATATATCATCTGATAGAGGGTTACTCCACCTGCCCATACATCAACAGGTTTGCCATCAAAATTAGAGCCTTTAAAGGCCTCTGGGGCTAGAAATGATTAAGTTCCAGTCTGATTGCTTATTTTACCATCTGATCCTTCCTCCATAATATGAGACACACCAAAATCGGCAATTTTCAAAACATCATCGTTTGATACTAATAAATTCTCAGGTTTTATATCCCTATGAATGACATTTACGACTTGATGAACTTTTAATATTTTATAAAAAATACGATAATCTAATCCTAGTATAAATTATCTGAAATAATGTCTACATTTAGTTTCATTTAATTAATTTTTAGAATTTACAGGACTAATCTCATCTAAAATATTTGTGGATTTATTGAAAAATCCCTTACTTAATATCGATCCCTTTCCCATATATTCCATTACTAGATATAATTTATCTTAGTCAGGATCATCTATGACCTCAAATAATTAAACTACATTTGGATGGCAGATCTATGGGGAATACATATATATACCTTCTTCATTATGGCTATCTCTCTTTCTAGCATGGAATATGCATTTGATTTCGCTAAGAGTTTCTTTTTCAGTTTTTTCTTATTTGCTATTTTGATTGCCTAATATTAATTTTAATGTTTACAAAGAGTTCTCCTTTATAATTTTAGGCTTATTTCACCTTTCCAAATGACCCTTAGCCTAATGTTCCGACAACAGTGTATTAATTAATTTATGAATTGCCCTCCTCATTAATGCTCTTTTCCAATTTGGAAGTCTATACAACTTCAAGTGTTTATTAAGGTTATAGGGATCTTCTTTTTGGTAATGATGGTCCTCTTGAAGATGCTAGCATTTAATCTACACTAACTTCTATTTATTGTTTAGGCTTAAACATATCAATTAAATTTGTTCTCCTATACTCTTAAAATGGCCGTCTTTATTTTTTTCTAACTAATTCAAGGAGGTTTGTTTTAGGATTAACCTTTATTCTTTATATTTACATCTCCTCCCATGGTGAGAATGCCTTACTCTCACAGGGTTCAGTCCTTATCCGTTCATCAACCAAGGTCTTCATTCTTCATATATCATAATATTACCTATAGTTATTAATTTAGTTGTTGGAGGTTCCACTTCCCATATTTTTTTTATTTTTTATAAAGTCTTTTTTTTTAATTATTTTTTTTTTTTACTATCTACATATAATTTTTGTAATATAAAAAAAATAAATTATATTATGTCTGAGGATTAGGATTGGAATGCAGTTGTATAGACTACTACAAGAATTACTAGTACTTTAAAGAATCTAAAATTAAGATTATAATCGGTTTAGACTTAACTTTTGATTGAGGAGGAAACTGTGAGCAGATAGAAAGTTAATTTGCTAGCTGTATCAGCACCACATAAAAGATAATGTGCATCTAAAAGTCCAATCAGAAATTAAGAGTAGGAAAGTACTTAATCATCATCTCCCCTACAAAAACATGCAATATCATCCTATAATAACATTTCAGACAGATTCTAAATAGGGAAATTTTTAGGGAAGGGAAAATTTAGTGATGTATTTCAAGCATAGTAATATTTAATTCATATAAAGGGATAAGCATGCAAGGATCCTTGTTGCCTTAAAGGTAATTTAGAAATAAGTGATTACCAAATATAAAATGGAATCTCAGTTAGCTCATGAAATTAAAATTCAATCTTATCTTAATCATCCAAACATTTTGAAACTGTATGGTGTATTTTAGGAATAGACTAAAATAGTTCTCATACTCGAATATGCACCAGAAGGTGAGTTGTATAAGCTACTTAAGAAATAACCAAGCAGAAGATTTAGTGAATCGAAGGCGAGCAATTATATAGCATAAATCATTGAAGGAATATCATATATGCATAAGATGAAAGTCATTCATAGGGATTTAAAGCCTGAAAATATTTTAATTAGTTAGTAGTTCTTAAAGATTGCTGATTTAGGATTGGCAACATACTCTCCAGACTCCAAACCTAGATAAAGTTTTTGTGGAACTATTGATTACATGTCGCCAGAAATAGCCTCTGGTTAGGATTATGATCATTCAGTGGATTTGTGGTCTATTGGAATTTTAGCATATGAATTAACAACTGGGACAACTCCGTTCTATCAATCATCTAAAGAGGATACTATGAGAAAGATTATTGAGGGTAGAGTTGATTTCCCTAAACATGTTTCATTGGAATTGTAGGACTTTGTGAGGAATTGTTTGAGGAAGGATCCCACTTAAAGATTGACTTTAGATTAAATGAAATAACATAAGTGGATAACTGCACACTAAATTGCAGCAGGATAATATGATAGATAATTGTTATAGAGCCTTGTTAATATGTTGAAATGATAAAAGTTAAAACTTTAAAAATATTATTATCTGAATGTTAAGTAATATAGTGTTAATTTTCTTGCAATTGTATCTACCACAATTTTGATAATGTCGTGAATCTAATTACTGTTATTCTAGGAAGTAGCCCTTATAAATCTATAAATAGAAAATCTTCAATAATTCAAAGAGAAAGTTGAATAAATTAATTCTACTTTGATATAAGTGTTAGCCTAGGGAATTCGTTCATTCAATTAGTCTCCAATTTTTCAAATTAAATACCATCTGTGAACTTATTTTTTAAATTTACTTCGAATAATTATTTTTTATAATATGGATGAGGATGGTGATTATTTTGGAGTTTAGAGAAAGACTTAGAAGAAGAACTTTGAGAAGGAGGAGGAGGAGCGATTGGCTAGGGAGTAGGAACTTAGAATTTAGAAGGAGATAGAGGAGAAGGAGGCAGCATTGAAAAAGAAGAAGAATTCGAAGAAGAATGAGGATGATGAGGAGTTGAATAGTTAGGATCATAGGGAGGTGTCATAGAAATAGAGTTTGTTATCGAAGAAATCCAAGAAATAGGTTGATACGGAGAAGGAGAGTGAGGAGATGAAAAAAAATCAATTGAAGCCTCCTGAATTGATTGAGTAGGAGATAGGGAAGCCATACTTTTTGGTGCCTGAGGAGGCTCCAATGGAAATTAATGTATATTTAAAATTCTAAATTAGAAAGATTTAGTATTTAGGGATGACAATAAGGTTAGGAGATGGTATGTTTTTATAAATGAAATACGCTTGGAGAATTTATAGAAGGAGGTTTTGAGTGTGTTTTTGAACTTTCGGATTGGGGTTTTGGGGAAGACTGCAATCAAGCATAAGGATGTTTCGAGTAGTGAGATATTTTTCAAATCAGAAATATGTAAGGATCTCAAAAGATCAGAAGTCAAAGTCATTAAAGTGATGTTTAATTGCGAGATGAACCTATCGTACTAGATGTTGAAGGAGAGGAAATTTGTAATTGAAATTTGGGAGTATAGGCGTTTTAGATTGAACTTATTTTTAGGAAAGATTGAGGTTTCCCTGCTATCGATAGCTTCTGGAAATATCAAACGACAGGATGATATAAAGAAGGCATTTGGTGAGAAAAGGCAATTTGCTAGAATTCATTACAATATTTTATTTCAAGAAATTTGGGATTATAAGCTAACTTTTGAGGCATGGAAGGGCTCGAATATATTAGCTGATGAGGGAGGCGATCATGAACCGAAGATTAGGTTGACTATGATGACTGAAGAAATACTTAAACCCTAAGTTGAGTCTGATGGAGGTAAGAAGACTAAGAATCCTAACTTTAAGGATTTGAAGGGATTT
Source organism: Paramecium bursaria (assembly GCA_016759055.1). Classification (NCBI taxonomy): domain Eukaryota; phylum Ciliophora; class Oligohymenophorea; order Peniculida; family Parameciidae; genus Paramecium; species Paramecium bursaria. The sequence goes on from VMTU01000256.1 coordinate 20,702, forward strand.
ATGCACTTTAGAGGAACTTTGGAATAATTAACCTAATAAATGATTAAAGTCACACTCTATAAAGATAGCATATTCATCTTGGCTGAGAAGCTAGTCTCTATGAGAGGAATATAAGATACTAATTATTTGAAGGTGCTCTTTAGATTGAAACTTAAGAAACCGCCACAGAAACCTGCTAACTTTAAGAAGGCTCAAACAAAAAAGAAGAAAAAAACAGCTAAAAAGAAATTGGAGGATATTGATGATATGGATGATGATGATGATGAGGATGACGAGGCACTTTAGGATGAATCTCATTATGCTATTGTTGAGGGTAGGGTTAATCTCAATAAACAACCAAGGTATTCTTAAAATGGTGAACTGAATACTTACATTCCTGAAGAGTATTATTTAGTTGTTACTATCAATCGTTTGAATAATGTCATAAGTCCTGATGATAGAGGTGTAATCAATACCTTTCTAACTGTATCATGGAGAGATTAGGCTAAGACGACTAGAATGATAAAGAATGACCCTAATCCCACCTATAATGAGGAATTGTATTTCCGGATTCCAATCTTGAAAGGAACTCTATCACTTGAGGATAGGCTGAATAATAAGACTGAGGCTTCACTTATAGTTGATGCTCTTAAAGAGGAATTGAAGACAAGGCCAGATATCACAATCTAATTATGGCTTGATGGACAAGATATTATGAGTGATGAATCTTTAGGTTATTGTAGGGTGTTTATAAGTGAAATTTAGAAGGCATCCAAATTCAAGAAATCACTGCTTACAGATGAGAATAGGAAATATCAATTTGACACTAGGGAGGCCACATTCACAAGGAAGTTTGATAGTGGTCTTTTTAATGTTGGGCATATTCAAATAACATTCCAATTGTATTTCGCTCCAGACCTTCCTGAAGAGTTGGATCTGTCTGAGTTTTGTGAGATTCCTCCTGAATTGTATCCATTTCAAATTCAGGAGTAGATGAATATTAAGAGAGATCATGAAGAGAATTCAGAATATAAGTTTTGGGATTAGAAGATTAGAGAGAACTTTCAGAGTATCGGATTGGAGAAGACTGCATATAATATATTTTTCAAAAATATATTTGTGAGGGATCAATTCAATTATTATCACTTGATTTGCAAGTACTTGGAAAAATTTTATGTCAAGTTCTAAAGTTAGGAGGCTACTAGAGAGCTATTTGCCATACCTCTAGATATTAGATTGTCATCTTTGGAAGAAATGAGACATTTTGTGAGCAATATTCCATACATTTAGGATTCATTTTCGAAGAATGAAGTTTGGAGGAGTCCAGATTTCTTATTGAAGGTTAGGAAGGGGTTTATTCATGATCATGCAGTTTTGTGTGCATGTCTATTTATGGGGTATGAGGAGGAGGATAAGTTGTATGCTAGTGTAAAAAATTATGTTCCTTTTGAGCAAAGGGTGTTTGTGTGTTTGGGAACTTTGAAGCATAATAAGGCATTTCATGCTTGGGTTATGGTGTATAGTCATGATTTGAAAGATGTAACATTTTATGATGTTTTGGAAGATAAATAATTTGAGTTGAAGGATAGAGTTAGAAACACACAAATAGGAAATCTAAGAAGATTGCTATATTCTGAGAAACCGAAAACTAAATTAGAGAAAGGGTTTCTGAAGGGGTTAGCTTAATAAGAAGATAAGAAACTAACAAAGAGATAGCAGATGAAATTAGAATAGTAGAGGAAGGCTGAAGCTTAACGATTGAAGGAAGAGTAGGCTAAAAAGTTGGAAGAGGAAATAAGGAGGAAATAGAATGAAGAGAAGGCTGCTGAGTTTGTAAAGGCTAGGTAGGTGGCGAGATTTCAGGAAGATGATGTAGATAATGCTGATGATGAGAAAGTTCCTTTAGCATAATTCCAGGAGGAGAAGGCGACAGTTAAGATAAAAAATAAAAGGCAATAGGGAATTAATGAGCATGAGCATCATGAAGAGGATAATGATAATTCAAATTAATAGACGATTTTCAGCAAGAAATCTACTAAGGTTGATAAGCATAAGAAGGAGGAGAAGACTACGAGTACAGGTCCGAAAACATTTTTCTAGAATCCTTTTATGAAAAAGTTTAGGGAGACTACTCCATAGGTATCTGCGATTGCTTAGAGGGAGGCATAGGAGGATAAGAAGTGGGCATAAAATCCAACTGCTAAGTTTGAGGCAGTTGCTAAGTTTCCTGGTTAGGAGAATGTTAAGATTGATTTACCTTATGCATCGGTGGAGTTAATTTTCAATCAAAAAAATATGTATTTATCAGTATAAAAAGATTCGGTAATTTAGCCAATCAAAATCCTGCTGCTATTTTCTATCATTTGCATAAGAATTCGGAGTGGAAGCCATTCATTTGGCATATAAGGAATGTTGATTCTGAGCCTGAGATAAGTGATGATTAGGATGAGTTGATTAGTGATAATGAGTAATTTGAGCCTACACCAGAGGAGAGGAAGTAGTGGGAGGAGGATGGGTTTAAGAGGTTGACATGGACTTAGAAGGTTGGTTCATTTTATTCTGCTTAAATTTTGAAAGAGCCTATCAAGAAGAATAGGGTAAAGCGATTGTTAGAGGATATATTTATGGAGGTTTATGCTGGGATTGAGAAAGCGAGGGGTAAGTTGAGTCTTCATACTAAGTGGAAGCATGAGGGTGATGGACTGAATAAGAAGATGATTTAATATATGAAAATACTGGAATATCAGTCGACAAAGAGACCTATAAAGATAGTTCATAAGAAGGAGGAGTAGATGATAGATGGTCAGTTAGTTAAGTGGAATGATATTTATGAATCATATGATTATGAGTACATTATGGAGGAATGGAGGAAGGAGGTTAAGATACTATTACCGCTAAACTTCCATCTATCCATTTTGCCTATGAGATTCACCTATACTGAGTCTGAGAAGATAAGATCAGTGATTGTTGAGAATATGGCTCCATTCTACATGAGGAAGGAAAAAAGGATAATATTTAATTTGGCAGGAAAAATATTTAACTATCCAAATAGGGTATTATTATTAATTTTTATAAATTTTATCTCAGATTAATTGTGTTAGGTTGATTCTTGGATGCACATATAGTTAGGCTGATGAAGAGCAACCCAATAAGGATGAGGAAGATGAATAGAATTAGGAGGAGCCTCAAATTTAGGTTGAGAATGATTAAATACTGGAAGACATACATTAGGAGGATGAGAGAGAAGCATTATTGGAGAAATAATAACCTTAGGAAATCATTTGAATGTAAAATCATAATTATCCAATAAAATGTTTCTAATTCTTTTTCTGAATTCTCCCACGTATTCGTGATTGTCATTAAATTTAATCCTCTCTATTTGAGTGAATGGATATCTTAATAATTGATGAACGTAATAGCATAAGTATGCACCGCAATCATACCCGTTGGGTTGGTAGGCGAGTTTGAGGTTAGTCTCAAATTAATTTGATTTAACTTCGAATATCTCAATTAAGTTAGCGAGTAGGGGTGGATAGTATGATCCACATATGGAATCAAGTAGATATAACTTATGATTCTCATAAACGCATGCCATGAAATGGGATTAGTTCATATTAAGAGCTATAATTGTTCTTTTAGCATCTCGTCTAATCTATTTTTTGATTTCTTCATAGTTAAGGTTGTTCTAACGAATAACACTGCCAAATATATCTTGTGCATTACATGTATTTATCAAATTTATGTGACTTAAGTCATTAATTAAACTTAATTCATTCCAAAGTTAGAGGAGGTAGAAATCTACCACTTTCTACTGCATCCATTTAAAGTCTAAGGTAGTCTCAAAACATTTCTGATCTATGAATTGGATTCCAATATTTCCATACTCTCTAAAAGGATAAGATTTTGAAGGCGGCTTTTAGGTTTCTATTTATACGTCATTATCAAATGCCAATAGTTAACTATTACTTATCGAACAATAGAATGACCCTTACTTTTAGCCTCGTTTAAAAGTTCCCTTAATATTATAATTTTTTGGATTAATGAAATATTACACACATTCACCTTCAGCATTCCCATCCACAAATGTGCCATCTATTTTATAATGATCAAAATATTCAAATTATCCGACTCCATGAAAGAAACCTAAATGAAATTCTCCCTCATATTTCCATTGATTATTTCTTAGAATTCCCTTTGAGTGGGGTTAGTCATACTGATCTAAAATCCCTTCATAGATCACTTATTCAGTGTTGAAACCATCTCTCCTGAGGAGTTTCAATTAGTGATCGAATTGGTAATTGCAGTAAAGTTTTGATATGTTTTCCAATTTATATAATGTATTTCCATTAGGCAACCTTCTTATTTCTGCAGGAGATTTAATTTATATAGGCTGGTATTTTTATCTCAATTCTTATAATTAGGAAAATCTTTTAAGCAGTGCAGTTAAGAACTCCTTTAAGGGAAAATTAGCAGATTATTTGTTGATTTGAGTAATTCTACTTTCTTTTATCTAAGGCCTTAATTAAAAATTCTCCTAAAAAAATTATCCTATCTTCTCTTTTATTTGTTGAATTCTATATAAATCAAAGTTAGCTTTTGATTAATCTATATTCTCAACCACTAGATAAAAATCTTCTATTTGATCAATTATAATTGGATTATTCAATTAGTCATATATTTCTTATTTTTATAGTATTTTTAATAGACATTCTACATTCTCTTTCACAGTAAGATAATTTCTGTCGAATATTTAAACATATTTCTAAGGTTATTTGTTTCTATAGAAGAATTTAAATACATTTACAATAAATTATTTCAACGGTTCATCTTTTTAATTATATTAGGGTAAGCGATAATTTTAGTAGAAAAAATTTAAAATCTACTGCTTTATCTAGCTTATTTGTACATCATCCCGAATTTGATTCCAATCAGAATTATTTTATATGTAAAACTAACTAATATCCTCTATTTAAATATTGTAGAATTGCTTGATATTTTTTCTAATCAGCTGAATTAAATCTTATGCAGATTATTTGTTAATGTATTCTTTTCTAAACAAATAAATTTTTTAATGTTCTAGTCTGCTATTATTAACGCTCTGATTAAAAACTTAAATATTTGAATGTTCCTCATCAACTGTATCCGATTAGTCTTATTTTTTCTACCAATCATTAATTTTCTTCATTAATTATTGTTAATACTCATCTATATTTGGATTTGGCATTACAAATTCACCTCCGCATACGTCTTATATATATTAACTTAACACCTCTTGATATTCTTATAATTTTTGCATATACGAGGAATCATAATTATAATTGCTTTTTGTTAATGATTCTATATTATTTCTATTTGCATTCCAATATTTTACTAAGTCAGATAAAATTTCCTATCTTTCAAAGTTTTGATCTTTATTATTTAGATTTTGTTTTTGGAAAAATTCATTTACGACATGGTTTATATACCACTTTTTATTAAACTTATTCATTTTAGTTTTTAACTTTCTTCATTTTTTAATTCTATTGCTTATCATACTTAGGTACACCATTAAAATGAAGCTCCTAGATAGACACCTATTCATCTTAACTTTGATTGTTGATGCTGTCTCTTGTTATATCTGCTTAATTATGCATTATTTATAATTAATCAAATTCCATTCTCTAATTCTATTTCTATTTGGTGCTTTTATGACTCAAGTGTGCTATCTAAAACAGAAAAGTTCTCTTCGATGATCTTTTTGTACTCTTTTCCTACGTGATAGACTATCATGCCTACACTCAAGACTGCAACAAGGCATACACTTAATTCAATATATTAAACTTAATTCGAAGATTAATGATCATTAAAAATATCTATATTTAGTTAAAAGTTATACCTCTTAAATTATTCAGTTGCTTTCCTATGAAAACAGCTAATATTGTGCTAGGTATTCCTGAAATGTTGGCTACTAAGAAAAATGTTCCAAAATTGATATTTCCAATAACTCCCATTCCATAATTCATAATCAGTTGGGGTGTAATTCCTGAAAGTCTCATTAAAAGTTAGGCCTTAAATGGCTAGTTTCTTGTTATGACTTCGATTGATCGGAAAAATTTGAATTCCCTCAATATTGGTCTCAAAATAGGTGTAAGTTATAATCCTATAAAGAAACTTAATGTTTCTCCAATTACTTTTGCTGCAGTAACAATTAAGATGGGTACTAGATAGGATGAACAACTGTATCCGATGGCAAACTCATAGAAGGCAAATGGCATCATTAACATAATCATGGCAATTCCTAATGTTGTTAATTGCAATGATCCAATAATGTCGAGTTATTTGCATTAGTCAAAAAATGATAAAAACATCGATTGCATTGCAGGTATTTGATATATTGAAACAATCAATAAAATGACTGCTATGATGGGAGTAAATACAAGTGCTAGATATTTATTTTTCGGTGAGTCTAATTTATCCATTTGTTTGAAAAATGAAATAATTAAATAAAAAATAAAATTTATATTTCTCACTTCTATACCAAATAATGTTCATATCTCTATTGATTTCTTCTCAAAATGTCCTCAAGTGGTCCCATCAGTCTTCTAAATGACTGATAATCACAATAAACTAAGACACCATCGGACTATATAATTAATAATATGAATACCACTGCTTTCACTGTAGCTTATCTTGGCGTGTTATTAAGCAAGGCCAACTCACCAAAATAATCACCTTCCTTGTAATCATAAACCTTATGAGGCTCTTAACCTTCCTCATGTTTCCATGCTTCCAAATGACCCTCAGCAATCAAATATATCTTATCACCAGCTTCACCCTATATTAGTTATGTTTAAAATTACCTAATTAATTATCACCTCTCCAGTATGAAATTTAACTTCTTTCATCCCATCACTTAATTGTACTCTCTCATATGCATCCATAGATTAGAGAAGCTCGATCTTCCCTAATATGTGTTCCATTTTCTCCCTCTTTGTAACAGCACTCTATTTCACAATGTTGTTGAATGTATCTCTGTCAAGAGCAAATGTAGTAACATCAGTCTTGGCTTGAATGGATGCAGCTCTTGGAGCATTGTACAATAAGGCTAACTCTCCAAATGAATCTCCAGGATGATACACTCTAAGATGTTTTACTTCTTAACCAAATGTTTTGAAACAATCCAAATCACCTTCATCTATCACATAGAGTTCGTTTCCATCTTAACCCTAGGTTATAACCCACTCTTCTGGTCTATTTTATTTTTTATATGACAAATACTTGAACTTTTTTTCTTCCATAGCATCTAGGACAATATGCAGGTCTTTTTCATCTAGAGCTTAGAACATGAAACTATTTAATATTCTTTTTTTAATTCTATCCTTCTGTTCTTATCCTTTAGGAATGACTCTGGGTTTGAAATCTTCTTTTTTATGATATACTCCATAAGCTTCAGCAGATACAGCTGTTCTTGTATTTTTCTTCTATTTATTTTAGAGATCTAAAACTATTTCTTCCTCTTCTTCAGGTTCCTCATCACTGTGTTCAGTGTGATGGACTTTGTTTTATTGATTTGGCTGTAAAGTTGGAGCATTTTCTAATACTAATAACAGTTACTTTTATTGTGAAGCCAATCTATGGACCACTGGATCACATCATCTGGTCTTTCGATTAAAATTTTAGAGATAAGATCATCATATACGGGTTTCACCTTCTAATATAAATATTCATGAATGATTTGCTTTTTAGAGCTCATTTAATTATTTTAAAATAATAAAAATGTTAAGAATAATTTATGTGAATTTGATATTTGCAGTATTCATGTCCTCCATTTCATCTGGATTGAATATCATTACTCAAACATATGAGCAAAATAATTATGGGTCATTGGGCTACATTTCAGTTTTTACCATATTCACATTTGGACTTGTAGGAAACATAGTATGTAAAATATTCATCATTAGGTGTGACATATGTTGAAAGATTGAAATTCTCGGTTTCTTTTTTCTTACACTCATTAGGATATCTACTATTCCTAACATGTGGAATTTATATTTGTGGATTTGATGGAAATGAAATTCTAGTTTGGATTATGACTATTGTTGCATCTGCTGTAAGTGGATTTTGCTCATCCGGATTGTTTATCACTTAGAATTCATACATATCGCATGAGAGTAAGAATCCAGAATTAGCTTATGGCATCGGGTGGGCTATATTATAATTATCTATTGTTATTGGGAGCATCTATTCAGCATTTCTTGTCGAGGAATTAGGATAATATAACTTTTTTATTTGTATCGTTGTTATATCAATTATATCCTCTTTGGGGTTTTTGTTTGTGAAATAGAAATCAAATTAAGTTAGTGATTATGAGATAATCAACAGTTCTCAATAGATTAATTAATAGAATCTAATTGGAATTCTCGAAGTAACTAAGGAGTAAGATGTTGTGTATATGATTTTTCCGATGATGATCACTGGTGTGTTATTAAGTTTTTAATGGAGTGTCATGCACAAGTTAATCGAGATATCCATAGACTAAGATGTAGAAAAAGAAACTGTAAATAAGCTAACATTCTTGGTTTTCTTTACTTAAGGAATAGCAGAAGTTATGGGTGGAGTAATATTTTAGTTTAATTAAGCTATTTCTTGGATTCTCTAATTAAAAATCTAACATGATTGATAATTAGTAAATCTTATTCGGAATTTTAGAACTCACTTTAATAATTGTAATAATTAACATTGAAGTATAATCATATACTCTGTGCTTTGTAGTTGCTTATCTTTGGGGTATTGTAGATTGTGGAACTACTTCGACATTATTAGCTATAATATCAACAAAATTTAATAAAGATATAAGAATATTTGCCCTATTTAACTTCTGTTAATGTTTTGGTGGGATGTTAGCAACATCAGCAACAATTTTCCTTGTAAATGAAAGTATTTTTTTATAATATTAAGATATAACTTTAAATATTGGAATAATTTTGATATTTTAGATGCTAAGTAAGTTTAGTATGAATGGATTGTCAATTAAGTCTTGAGTTTGGTAAAATTATTATTTTTTATATTTTAATTTTTACACCTATTATAATTCTGATGTACTAAAAAAAGTTTCTTAAAATAAATATTCCTAAGTAGATAACAAAGTTTTCGGAAAATACTTGCTTGCTAGTTATAAAATAGATGTATCAAACAATATCTCTGCCATAATCACTTGAAACTTTAAGAAAGGATCCTGAGTTTTAAGATATATTTTTACCTGCGATGGAAAAGATATTTTAGGGGGTGGAATAGTATTATAAAAATAGTTTTGATATACAATTGTTAATCAGGGGAGTGGATAAGATAACTATGTCAGCATAATAAGTGTATCAATTACTTTGCTTAAGTTTTTTTAACTTGATTCCTGATTAGAATAACAGATATTTACCTATGCCAAATAATTTTTATTTTATCCTCTACAAAGAGCAATATTAAGAAAAACTGAAATGCATACTTAATTATTTTTATAATGCTCCAAATCAAGAAGATTTCAATATCAGATAAATCACTTATCATAGATTTCAATATAATTAGAATTAGCATATTTCGAGTTTCAAGGAATGGGTCAAGAGCAATAATCAGTTGAGATAATTCAAAGTAATTAAGGATGTAATGGAAAACAATTAGAAATGCATTCTAGTAGATTTTGCTAATAAATATATTGGAGGAGGAGTTCTCTCACATGGATGTGTATAAGAGGAGATAATGTTTATAGAACGTCCAGAAGCATTAGCATCAATTTTATTTTCAGAGAGAATGTAGGAGGATGAGGCTATTTATATTTAAGGAGCCTAAAGATTCTCAAATCACGCAGGCTACGCTTAAGACTTCAAATTCAAAAAGCTTGATGATTTCACTCAAAACTAAAGTATTTTAGCCATCGATGCCTACAATTTTTCTTTCAAGAAATCATTTCAATTTAAAAGGGAATTAATTTTGAGAGAAATAAATAAAGCATATATGGGCTACACTAACATGGAGGACAAGTAATTGCCGATAGTAACTGGTAAGTGGGGATGTGGTGCTTTTGCAGGAGAGAAGGTTTTGAAAACTTTGATTCAAATTATTGCTTATAGTCAGTCTGATCATTAAGGGGAGATTATATTCAGCACTTTTGGCGATTTTGAGTATGAGAAATAATTTAAGGATTATTAAGAGATTTGTAGAAAGTATAAGACTGTTGGTAATTTATCATAAAAATTATTTGACATGAACGTTGAGGATGGCTCGAGCATCCTTAAATATTTATTAAATTGATTTTGTTATTTGATATTGATATTAATATATTAATTCTTATTCTCTCTTGATTCTTTTGTTAATAATTAAAAAATTATGACCTAATTATAATACGCAAATAAATTAAATTATATTATAAATTGTGATGAAAATTTATTAAATTTTGCTAATATAAATTCATTTCAATCAACAATAAGATCCAAATTTAATATAAAAATATTTTTTTTTATTTATGGCTAGTCTTATGAACTTATTTGCTAGAACCCATGGTCTTATTAAGATCAGACCAACTGTGAGAGTGACCGACAATTACACATTATCATTAGTTTATACCCCAGGTGTTGGTCATGTTTGCAAGGTTATCGAGAAAGATCCCGATTAATTGTATGACCTCTGCATAACTGGGAGAAGTATTGCTCTCATCACTGATGGATCAGGTGATTAACAATATTTATCCTTTAGGCTATGATCATCAAGATACAGATGAGCTTATCCCCAATTTGGAGTTCGAGAGTGCTCTCTATAAACTGTTCTATGACTTGGATGCTTATCCAATAATTTTAAATTCTAAGAAACTAGATTCAGTCGAAAAAGTGATCTCAGTGATAGACAATCTATCACCAGTATATAAGGTATTTAATAATATCACATTAAGACTTAAGTTTTCATTGGACTTTCACATTAGAATGCCAAAAATCTGGAAGAGGCTTACAAACTAAGAAGTGCTTCTGTCATTGTTAGTCAAAGTACAACAATTGATCAACATCTCAGTGATGCTGCTCTAGCTAAAGCACTGGTTGACTCAAGAGCACTCTTAACAGTCGCTGAAACTAATCAAATTTTGAGGGAATAATTCACATTTTCCGGAAATATTTTAGACTAGCTTGTGAATGCCTACTCTAAATATCTTCATGATATATTTTAAAATTCATAGGAGCACAAGACTAGAAAGGGGACAGATCCTGAAACCCTAATTAATCGTCTCAAAGATTATTTTAGTTATGGTGATGTTGCCAATATTAAGGAATGGGGACAAGACCATAAGATTTAAAATCTTGACAATAACACTAATTCTGTTCACCTACACAATAGATATGGAGGTATGATTAGGATCGAAACCCATCTTCAACCAAAATCATTGGATTAAATTTATGGGTTGTTTGGAAGTGCTATAAAACATAATGAACTCGATCAATTAAGGAAGATGATTAGAGAGGATAAGTCAACTCTCAAGAAATTCACATTCAAGAAATACTATGCTGCAATCATAACTAATGGAACAGCTATTCTGGGATTGGGAGATATTGGTCCATCTGCAGGCCTACCAGTTATGGAAGGAAAATCAGTTCTCTTTAATAGTTTAGGAGGAATAGATCTTATGCCAATTTGCCTAAAAGAAAAAAACGTTGACAAACTTGTAGAACTAATTCAAATGTAATATTAAATGAAATTAAAATAGAATATCCCCAATATTTTCTTCAATCAATTTAGAGGACATTAAAGCTCCAGAATGTTTCCCCATCGAATAGAGATGTATTGAATCTATCCCAATCCCCCTTATGCATGATGATTAGCATGGAACGGCAGTTGTGGCTCTTGCTGCAATCATTAATGGTTTGAAATTATTGGGAAAACAACCAGGAGAAATGAAATTAGTTATCAACGGTGCAGGGTAATAAATCCTACATATTTAGTGCTGCTGGAGTTGCCATAGCTAAATTGTTACATGGACATGGAATTCAAGATATTATTATTTGTGATACTGAAGGTCCAATTTATGTAGGTAGACCAAAGAATATGAATCCCTTTAAAGATTAGCTTGCTAGCTTTACTAATCCCAACAAGATTGCAGGCACCTTAAAGGATGCTGTTATTGGAAGAGATATTTTCATCGGTGTTTCCGCTCCAGTATTTTATAATAATAAACTTTATAGGGAGCCTTAACTTAAGATATGATCAGATCTATGAATAAGGATCCATTCATATTGGCACTTGCTAACCCAGTTCCAGAAATCATGCCAGATGAGGCATATGAAGCTGGTGCTTTCATAGTTGCTACAGGACGATCAGACTTTAACAATTAGGTCAATAATTCTCTTGCCTTCCCAGGAATATTTAGAGGAGCCATTGATTGCTCAGCAAAGGTGATAAATTTAGAAATGAAGGTAAATTTTAAAATAAATTTAGATTGCGGCTGCTCATGCTATTGCTGATTGTATTCCTAATGCAGAATTGAATAGATTTAAAATATTGCCAACTGCATTGGCTGTAGAAATTCCTGCTGCTGTAGCTAAGGCAGTTGTTCTTGCTGCATAAAAGACAGGCGTAGCATAACATCTTATTGATGCCGAAACCGTATTTGATAGAGCCAAGAAGCATATTATTGAAGGTTACATTCCAAAATTATGAAAACCATATTTTATATAATGGATAATCAAAAATTATTAGTTTTCTTTAATTAGGAACTAGAAAATGTGGAATTTGAACTCGATGGTATGAGACATGAATTCGATTAAAAGAGATGGTGTTGGTAATCTAATGCTGAAGGATAGGATGATCCTAACGAAGTTTAAAATACATTGAGGGCATAAAAATTTTAAATGAATTAAAATCTATTGAAATAACTAACTAATGAATATGAAGAGATGGAAAACCATTTGAAGGAGATGGAGTTGGAAACAGAATTTTATGAAGCATAAATTGAGGAAGCATAATATTTATAAAAAGAATTGATCGATCAGCATCTTGTTGAGTAGAGGGAAGCCGAGTTGCTCAAATAATAAAAATTAAAGTTCAAGGAAATAGAGGCTGAAGTTTAGAAGGAGATGAGAAGTAAGGATGTGTCAAAATTTATGTGAAATATAATTTTTTTTTTAAAATGGCAAACTATTAATCTGCTTTCTTTAACAATTATGATTTAAAAGATGTTAGGTTCTAAATAGATGATATAAGATATGAGTTGGATTTGAAAACCATGTTATGGAAAACCGATATAGTCATTGAGAGGGATGATGATAATAATCAATTTGAGGAAGAGAGGAAAAAGAGACTATAAAAGGCTGTGGATATTAAATCTATCTATGAGACGAATTAGAGGTAATTGGAGGACTTAAAAATCGAAATTGGGAAACTAGATGAGAACATAAATAAGTATTAAGAAAAATCTACAGAGGCAGAAAATTTGTAGGCTTAATTGACAGAGTAGTATGTTTAGGAACATCTTGAAACTGAGAAGGTTAAGGCTTAGAAGGAGAAGTTGGAAAACTTAAAAAAAGAATTGAAACTATGATTATATTATTACATATTATTATGGAAATTTAGAGAAGGAGATTCAAAAATCTTAAATTCAGTGAAGTTAAATTCAAGATTGGCGATGAATAGTATGAAATGGATTTGAAATACATGATTTGGAAGATGACAAAAATATAATCTGACGAATAGAAGACTGAGAGGAATGATGAATAAAAGAATAAAAGAAATAGATAGAGTGAGACTAAGAGGAAATATGATGAGAATCTTAAATTGATTTAGGATTTAGATTAAGAGATTCTTAGGTTAGAAGAATAGTTGGAGCATCTTAAAATTAGATATTAGGAAGAATAATTAAAATAAGAGAATTTAGTTAAAGTATATATTCATGAACATTAAGAAACTGAAAGAGTTAAGGCTGCTAAAGAGAAATTGGAAAAACTTAGAAGAGAATTGGGAATTTGATTTTTTTGTTTTATTATGTTTCATTCATATTTATTTATGTAATAAGAGTTAGCGTAGTGCAAAGCAAAATTGTCGTAATTGTAGATTAGGGACTTTAATAAGCTCCTTCCTCTATGCAAGGCTAGCACATAAAAGAACGAAGTGATGTTTATTAACGATTCCTTGGAAAAATATGATTTCGATGAGGAGAGAGAAAGAGTAATATTTCAAAAAAAAATTATAGGATTAAGTTAAATAGACTTTAAGAAATCTAAAAGGAGAAGTAGGTAGATATTTGAAGGAACTAAAGAACTATTAAAATACCTAGGAGTATCTGAATAAGATTGAGACAATGTCCAATAATATTTTGAATGCGTATAATATGGGTATAATGAAAGGACGACTGATTTTAAATCAAAGATGGCTGTCAAATTTGAAGATCTAGCCTAGCTTGAAGATGATCTAACATAGGACTTGGAGTTATTGGAATCCAAAATGGATAACTATGAAAATTAACAGAAATAGATTGTTCTACCAAAGAGGAAGCAAATGGTGCAAGATAACACCGTGAGTGAGTTAGGGTTAATAAAATAGAAAATTGATTAGTTGGATGCTGAAATAGACTCTCTAAATATGTTTGAGTAGGATGACCTTAAGGATTTCCTCAGAGTTAGGACTAAACATAAGGGGAAAATGAGTTAGTAGTTTGTGAATGATTGTTTGAGAGCTCTACCCTTATTGTCTGAGGAGTAACTTTTAGACTATATTGAAGAATATAATAAATATCTGTAGTTGGAGGAGGAGAAGAAAAATTTATTATAAGAATATAAGAGAATTAAGGAGGAGAAGAAGTAATTGCAGATTTAGGTTGAGGCATAAGAATAATAGATTAAGGAAAGCAAAATTAAAAAAACTCCTGTCCCTTAAGAGGAGAGGGAAAAGCTTAAGGAGGAGATAAAGTAATGGAAAATGAAGAGAACTACTGCTAAAGTGGTGGAGGAGATTCAGGATGATTAGTTTAAGTAGACTCAAAAGGAGAAGGAGGAGTAGTTGAGGCGGGAACGTGAACTAAAAAAATAATAAGTGGAATTTTATAAGGAATAAAAATAAATTCAAAAATTGAGAGAATAGGAGTTATCATAGATTGAGACAATGTCAAAAAGGTTTGTGAGTTAGGAGGCTAAAGAAAGAATCAAGCTAAAGGAAAATTAGATGGTGGAGAAGAAAAGATAAGTTTCTGAGCTTAAAATATAAAAGAAAATTTAGGATGAAATAAAATAACAATATCGATAGGAGGATAAATTTATAAAGTATTACCATGTTGAATCTAAATTGACTGAGCCCACTAAGGCTGCGGAATAGATGAAGAGAAATAAGTATGATCCAAAAGTTGATGGATCCAAATATGCAGAAACTTTTGGTGGTAACTTATTGGGAGCTGGAAGAAGAGCCATACCGTAATGGAGATAAAATCTATGAATATATCATAATTAGATTTCTGCCAACTATTTTCTTAATTCTACTGTTAGTCCCTTATCAAATAAAGCTAAGACTTCATTGAGTACTTGGATTTCTCCTACTCTAATTTAATTTTAATAAAATATACTTTCCGTCGTAGATTGATCTCAATCCCTTCTCTTCGTCATAACACTATTTAGTCCAGTCTTATAATTCCTTGGTCTTCACTGCTGATAATTGTTAGTTGGATTTGATGTCATTTTAAAGTTCCAATATTTATTATTACAATGCTAAGGATTGTGCATGAAGACTTGCACTAGAGGCAGCCAAATAAACATTTGCGTTTTCTAATTGAGCTCTATAATGTTAAATATAATTACTTTTAATTTTAGAAATCTTATTCTCTTTAATCATCAACGAGTAATTCCTCCTTCTAAACATCATAAATCGATTCGACTAAGCTACCAATTATTCCGACTAATTTTTCAATTGCACCTTAATCTAATTGCTTGTTTGCTGATTTCATTAATAGTTGTGCCATCAAGACGAGTCCTTTTTGATTGGGATATGATTCAGCTAAGATATGATTGATCGATTACCGAAATTATCTAGAACTGCTTATATATTTTTTTATAAAAATGAACTCTTCTTTCCTTCAATTATTGCTTTAGCTTCATTTAAGGTGGCTACTAAACCAACCAATTCGTCTCTTCTCTCTTCAAATAGCTCTCTTTATGCTTTTCTTGAGTTGGAGATTACTACAATTTTATCGTTATTTCTCTATTCTTCACCTTACTTATCTTCAACTTATTTATTTTTAGCATCAGCTTCCTCTTTTTTTAATGGCACTGAATAGTAATAAACATTACATTTTGTTAAATCTTCAGCTGCCTTATAATTTGCTCTGTCAATTACGGATTTTGCGTCTGATTGATGAACTAAACATTATGCTTATCTATTTTTGAGATTTCCCTTAATTGCACCTAATTCATTCTCACTATCTTTCAATAAACCTCTTAGTGTTCCTACAACCTAATCTGGGGATCCTTATTAGAGTTCTAATTGAAGGGCTTAAATAATTGTTTTTCCATAATCTTTGGTTGCTAACTTTCATTGTATTTTAAAGTACCATATGGAAATAATCGATGCCTTATGTGGCATTTGCTAGGACTATAATAATAAAGCATATAATAGTCTTCATTCTAAATAAAAAATAAAATAATTAATCAAAACGTATATATTCAAGGAGTATTTCCCAGATGAGACGTTTATCGTAGTAAATCCTCTCTACCTTGGGATTGAATAGAGCTGGAATATGATTTGGATGGTGATATGGGTCCACATTTGAATACTTATTAAAATACCCATTTAAATGGCTGAACTTATTCAATCTCCTAGGAATAGTGAATAATAGATATACATTTAGAGTGATTGCTATTCGTTTTATATTTTGTATTCTATGTTCAGATATATTTGTTTTGATTGCCATTAACATTATTGTTGCACAAGTAGTATAATCTTTATGGGGAAATACTGGGAATGCAATTGATTTCAGTTCCCTATCATCTGATAGTTTGAGGGATTTTTATATAGCTTCAAATATTTTCTATTTCTCCTCCTCGAGGATTGAATTCTATTACTTCTCAACTACTACTGCTAATATGAGATTCTTTTGATCTAGAATTTAAACAATAAAAATTACTCTTTTATCCATGCACAAATATACATTGCCCAAACTCTGGAATAAAACTAGGTTTCAATTTCTTTGGTATTGTAGAATACTCTTAATCAGTTGGAGTGACGATTACTGCGACATCCTCTTGAAGTATGTTACCTGCCGTCAAATCAACCTCACAGCCTTAAAATGTATTCGATTAAATCAGTTAAGGGAAATTAGAACTTTAACCTCCTTGACTGAAACATCCATTATTTCCCATTTTTCCTTTATTTAATTTAATATAATCATAATAAATTTAGCAAATCATCAAATGTAGGATTTTATAATATTAATTTATTTGGATCCTTTGAAGATGAGGCTGCCTTTGGACCCCAAAATATGCTCTTAACTTCATTCTTCAGTAAGTGAATATACTTTTAGAAAAAATCATAGTTTGATTTACTGTAATAAACAATTACGTTAACGTCACTAATTTCTGTTAGATCTATCTCATCATTAGGTATGGTCTCATATCCCAATTTGATGGTTAAATCATGATTCTCTAATATATATTTATGAATTACATTTCAATCTTTCATCTATTTCTGATAAGCTCCCGATGATGTATAAGATCTTAGATTTTTATAGAGTTAGCGCTTTATCAATCAGTTCATTCTAGTTCTTAAATACTATTATATTTTTATAAAATTCTTATAATTTGTTCCTAGATTATTCCCCCACTACAAATAATTCGTTAAACTAGGTATTATTTATATTATTCAGTAACGATATGGCTCCATTCGGGGAGTTTAAGAATATATCTTTATAGTTGCATATATCATACAATCGTAATGCTCATCTAATTGAAATTTATGATATTAGAATTTAAGAAGATTAACCTAAACAGGGTGATAACCCTTGTTCATAAGTTATTAGGTTTATTACTAACTTAGTTTCTCTGATTTTAAGATAAGAATTTTCTTATTTATCATTATATAATTTAAATAATATATGTTATTAGTGAAAAAGGAAAATTATAACTCAGACACATTTAATTAGTCATTCTGTTTCATCTAGATAATGTGTTAATATTTTATCACGATATGCAAAAAATATGGCTGGATCTATGAGTAATTTAAAGTCTAGGAGAAATAGATATTTTCTTTCAAGCATATTGAATTCTTCATGAGATATTCCTGCCACATTTGCATAGTATACGTTCTGAAAGAATCTGTCATCATAAAATTTAGCAGAAATCAATACACTAATTACATACATTCTTTTATATATTTTGTTAAATCAAATACCTATGCACATTCTATGATTTGAGAACGATTCTGCCATATTTTTATGATAGTCTATCGATATGGATAACTGCCATAATTAGGCATTCTTATGAGCATTATGCTTATTTTATTATTCTTCCAATATAATCATATATGGATATGAGTGGTATTTTGGGACTATCAAATATACTTAATTCTTATATGTTATTATTATCAATATCACCTTCTTCTACTAAATCCATTAATAATTATGCAATTGATTGTTAAAGTTATAAATCTGATAGTACTATTTAATTATTTTTCGTATATTCCTCTTAGTACATTCTGTGTTTTTTTATTTTAAAATAAAAAAAATAATAAAGCAACTTTAAAGAAAATAAATATATATATATTTAAAAAAAAAATTTATATATTTTTTCAAAGCATTTTAAGGTAATTGATTATTTATTTATTTTTATTTTACCGTTCACTATATATATAAAATATGCTTTTATATAAATAGATATGCTAGTAAACCCAAAAGGTCCAGTTGTGATCACACTTCAGAAAGTGTCAAATGGATACGAAATAATACCCAACTAATTTAAACCAGAGATATACACTTCTAAAAAGTCTAGGATTAATATTCCACCTCCGCCAAAATAGAGAATTTTACCACAACCTGAAACAAAACCATAAGAATAATAAAAAGTAAATTTTTTTAGTTTTTAATCAAGGATTGGTTTCTCTAAAATTGGGATCTCATATTACCTGCCTCTGCTAGATGGTTTAAATTGGAACACATTCATCAAATTGAGAGAGATGCTTTACCTGAATTTTTTCATTCAGCCTTCCATTCTGACTATTCATACTAGAAGGGTAATTATAAAACACCCTCCATGTATTTGAAGAGGAGGAATCAAATTATCATGAAATGGATAGGGACTCAAGATAAGTATCTTAAATTTTCGGACGTATTAAATATTATGGGTGGTGATGCTGCATCTCTATTAAGAATTTATTATTTCCTCGAACATTGGGGATTGATAAACTTTCAATATCAAGCAAATAATCTACCAAATCAAGGATATGTCCTCTAATAGAATGAATCATTTTTAGAGAGGATTAAAGTCAATTTTTAGAATAGTAATTGCCAATTCCATGACACAATATAAGAGAGGTATTTTAGTTCTCTACTTTAGATGTGACATATGCAATTCTCTTACGACAACAATGTATAAATAGAAAAAAGAGTCAATGGCGCAATTTCAACTAACCCAATTAATTGTGTGCTCAGTGTGTTTATCGAAGAAGATCTATCCATCCTTCCTTAAAGTAGGAGATTTCAGTAATTATATTTATTTTATGCAAAGAAAATGTATCCCAAAAGTTGCGCCAAACTTGGACATAGCGGGAATTATGGCAATTGCTGGAATTAGTCCTGAAGTATAAGGAGAAGTGGAATGAGATTGCAAAACATTTTCCTAAGCGTACCGTAACAGAGATTGTGAAGACTTATCTGTAGATCCCTTTCTTAGGAATTTTTCCTAGTATGAATTCGGAAATTCATACAAGAATTCCTAGAGAATAAATTACATTTCATAATGATTAAAGCAATCCCATCTAGTTGGGAGTAGCATGCTTTAAATATCAATTGGATATATTGGAACCCAAAAAGTTTAATGAATTTCCAAAATAGGAAGTTCTACCAGAATATCCAATGAAGGATATTATTGAGATTTAGATGGCAAAACTTGGTTAGAAGTTGGATTATTTGCAATCATATGAAGAGTAGGTATAGTAAGAGAAACAATAAATACTATTATATAATAAGATGAACTTATCGCTGATTGTTTAAATGTAGAGTAATTCTAATGATATGTATTTATGATTCACACAGTTAATAAATCTATAGATTGTTATAAAAAATTAGCTATCTTGATCTTAATTTGACTCTTACATAATTCTGGATCCTACTTTTCGAAACACTATTAAGTTGTTTCAGTCCACACATTCTAGAGCACCTCATACTTTTCATTTTGTTGTTTGTAAATATTGTCTAAATTCTCCATACACACGAGATAATTATCCTCATTGCTCTTATTTTTCTAATAACATTATTCTTAATTTTGAAAATATGTCCTTCTTATCTACTATTCCACTATCTCTATATTCATTAGGAGCGATCTCTTGAATTGTTAGAATTCAGACATTTTTGTTTTGAATATAAATAATGAAGAAAATAAATAATCACATTTAATTTAGTTGCTTTATTGTAGCATCTGCCAAAGTTTTTATTTATAATTATAATGCCTCTTAACATTCTTTTTCATTTTTGTTATCCTATTAACATCTTTCAAATTTCATTTGATGAAATCTTAGTTTGAAGAAGAATTCTGCTTATATTTGTTTGACTTATTTCTCATTTTACTACATGCAGACCAAGTAGAGGTTTTCTGTATTTGTTCGCTCGAAGCATTTGGCTTCCATCTAGCCGATCCTCTCTTGAATTGCTTTGAGATATTCACCTTAAATAAATTACATTTTATTTTATTAATATGAAAATAAAATAATAAAAAATAATTCAATTTACTCTCTTTAGGTATTATGAAATATAGTTTTCTATACCTTTTTTGGCTAGTTCGCTGCAGGTGGATTGACTCTGCTTCTACTCGATGCATTAGACAATTTGATTTCTCAAAAATAGGACTTATAAATCAAATGTATTCTATCCCTTTGAAACTTTCTTCTTATTTTTAAGCATGCATTTAACAAATATGTCTGCATCTTTAGATTCATTAAAACAAGCCTGTTCTTATGCTTGTAGGATGTTTTATAGTTTTTAAGTGAAATCCACTAATTGAGGCATAATGACCTCCTAACCTATTTTCTCTAAATCAGCCATCACAAATATAATTTTATTTTTAATTTATATATTTCATTAAATTATCATACACTTAACTATCTGCCAAGAGAAACTATTTCATTAACAAATAAATTGTTATGATGAATCAGTTCTTCAAATGCAACTTATTTGCATTTCTTTTCATCTTAGTTTTCTATACATTTCAAATATCCTCTCAAAACCTTATCCATTTTGAATTACAAAATTCCACTCTATTTTTCTATAACTTATTTAGTTTTATTTATGCCTCTATTAAACCTATTAAATACATGTTGAAAACTGAGCTAAATTTTTATTAGATTGATCATAGCATTATTATTCGATTTTAGCTATTAATTTAGAAACTCTCTCATCCTGTTTATTTAAGATCATATCAGTCTCTTTATTGAATTAAGCTGCCTTTTCTTATAAATTAATCATAGCGTAATAATATATTTATAAACAAAAATTATCACTTCTAATTATTCATTCTCTCTTGTTTAAATTTTGAAATTCTTTTAGGCTGCAACTCCTTCCTTAACTTGTGTAGGTTAGATTGAATTCTAATCCTCCTTCAATTCATCACTCTATCCTTGCTTTTTAGTTTAGTTCTAAATTTTTTCTAATTATTTATTGAGCTTTTATTATTCCTCTATATTCTCATCGAAAAAGGCTTTCTCCAATTTCACAAGCAAATCGATCACATGGTCAGGAGTATTATTATTAGGCTTGGAATCTTCATAATTTTCGATGATTTCAAACACATTATCTTCTATTTCAACTTTCTGTCCATTTTGTTCAGGTAGCTCTTATGTTATAACTTTCTCCTACTTTTTGTCTTATTCTTGTTTAACCATTTCTTAGTTTTGTTTTTTCTACAAACTATTCTCTTTATGTTTAACTTGTTGATCAACCATTTTTTACTTATCATCTTACTTATTTTATTCCTCCTATTTTTCTAATTAACCTATTAATTGAATTAAATTTTAGTTTCTTCTCTCAATGACTTCCTTAGTGTGTTAGATTGAAATTTCAGCGCAATAATCAGCATTTAGGTATGTAAGGCAATTATCTTACTTCAATAATGTGACATCTAAATAGCAAACCTGATTTAGGGGAAGAATTTTCCTTTAGGGCAATTCTTGGTTAAGGATCCTCATAGCTTTATTTAGGTCTTAAATTTCCTTCTTGTATAATTTCATATAATACTAATATATTTAATTATTTTATCAAAAGTACTATTCATTTCAGACTCTGTGCTTTTTCGTGAGATTCTCATATGGGACATCTATTAGGTTCTATTTGGAGTAGTCTTCTATTTGGTTGGTTCATCTCTTTGGGTCACATTCAGTGTGTTTCTCTTTCTGCTGAGTTTTCTCTTCAGATTACGGACAGCTGAACTAGGCCTAGGTGGTAAACCTGATAAGTAATCTACTACTTTAGAATTGTTGATGTCGATCGACTTCCTTGGACAATCTGGCGCATTCTCTTTCCGATTATCTGCGAAGTCGTTGAAGTATTATCAATGACGGTTTGATTGGCTTCGTATACATATCCATATTCTATCTCTCAACTAAACATCTCTTGTATTAGGCGTATCTCATTGTGTCAGATGCCTCCTTAATTATTCGTTATTCAAGGTTAATTCTCTGTTGAGGACTTTCGTCAAAATAATTATGTATTTATACAAATCTCATTTATAATATATAATAATAATAAAATATCTTGAAATGGGACCAATCTGTTCAAGTTAAAAACTCATAGCAAATAGATTTTTTATTGAAACATAATAAGAGTTGCCAAGAAATTTAGAAGTTATCGAAAAAATATGTCGATAAGATCAAATCAAAACCTACAACTAGTTCATCAATAATAAGAATATTAAAGCTTAATTGGATGATTAATAAAAGGAAATTTTCAAAAACAAAGCAGAGGAAGAAACAAGATAGAAAGAGCATGATGATTTAATTTAAAAAGATGAGGATTTGAAAACCTATAAGGAAAAGAGAAAGTTTGATGAGAAATATTTCATAAAGAGAACAGATAACATATATTAATTAAATAATGATAAATTATTAGATTACCCTGAACCTGATTACCTGTAAAGATATATAGTGTTTGGATTACAAGATAGTGGGAAGACTACTTTTATCAATAACCTTATTAATGTGTTCCACGGAATTAAGTATTTGAATAGGTTTAGAATAGTGGCAGAGTATCGTAAAACCCACTATGATGAAGGTGTTTTAAGATATAGAACTTTCAGAAAGGACGATCACGATAAAGTACATTTTTTAGAGGTATTTTTGTTAATTCTATTTAGATAATTGATACGCCAAGCTATTTAGAAAAGGAAGATTATATAGAAGGATCATACTTCACACAGAAAATAGCCTCATTCCTACATAGATATGATATCTAAGGTATGAACATGATTTTCTTTGTTAAAAAATATTAAAATAAATAGAAGGCAATAGAATTGGACAAATTTCATCAATATATTGTGAATTAAATATACAGACTATTTGGCGAAAATTATTTACACTACTTAAAAATTATTCTAACTTTTTCAACTGAACAAGAAAGATTAAATGCTACATAGTCTTCATCCTAATTCTTAGGCAGAACATATCAGCTTAATAATAACTCTCTAAAATTTAATAATGGAGATATAGAATTTAGAAATATGCTAAGTAAGTATGATTATGATTGGTATAAATAAATTGAATCCTTTTATGAGTCATTATAATAAGACAATAATAATATTGATAATAAATAAATATAGTCAATAAGTGAAGCCTAATATATTAGATTCAAGGATTTAGATGTCACAAAGGCTGATTTAGGTAGACAAATATACAACATGATAATAAATTCGTTTATCGATTCACATAATTATAAGTCTGCACTACAATTAGAGACAGAGTTTAAGGATAAACCATTATTAGATGGGAATAGTTTCTTGAAATATGATTTGTTTTTTGCTGAGATTGATGGTTAGAAGGAAAAATTTTATTACTACAAAATTGAATCGATAAGTTTAGAGGATTTTCTTAAAAATTCGGATGTAGATTTAGAGTGGCAATAAGAGAACGAAATTCGGAATTAACATTATGAATAATAAGAGATAGGTTAAGAGGTTGTGACTGTGCATTATGATTAATTTAAACTAGCGAGGACTAACTCAAATATATCGAGAGATATCATGAAAATAAAGTTCACGAGATTATTAGATATGTTACTCTGTAGATATCAAGCAAATATGGGATATTTATATACATTACTTGAGGAGTATTTGGACGTTTGTAGATAAATACAAGAATCATCAGTGAATCAATCAAATGCTTTTAAATTCTAAGATGTTATCAAGAAATATGTGGATTTGATCTCTAATCAGCATAGGCCTCACCAAGAATAGTTCATAGAAATCGGCAAACAATAGGAATAATATTAATAAAATAGAGTGCCATTTGTACCAAAATGAATATTAAAAATTTTATAATTTAATTTATGGATAATTGGCTAGAAATCTAACAAATCTGTTAAGATGAGTTCTTGTCTTAAAACTATCCATAAGGGAAAGAGATATATTCGATTTTATATGCTAACTTTATTAATTTGAGGAATCCACTGAAAATGCAAGCATTGCGGAACACAGATTAGAAATCATATTTGATATGTCAATTATTAATTAACAATCCGAAGTTGTTAAAGATTGAATATTACAATAATCCTTATGCATTTAACCTATATCTGATTGCTTCTAAGTTTTATAAATAAGGATAAATTTACATGAATACACAATTAGATCTTAAGTCATCAAGATTAGCACTTGAATATGAATTTTTCGAATAGAAGAAACTTTTAACTTAAAATATAAAATTGAAGTAAATACAAACTCTTAAGAAGGTTAAAATAGAAAGTCAATTCAATTCTCAAAAAATAAAATTTTATAATAATCTCATTTCATTTTAGATGGCATAATCTAATTTTATTGTTATTAATGGGCCTGTTAGTAGTGGAAAGACATTTATAGTTAACAATTATCTCCAAAATACGAATTAACTCACGCTATATATGGATCCGATGTTAGACTTTAATTCTTTAGTGGGTTAATATGTTTGCACTCAATAGATAGGAGTCTTCAAACACAGTCCAGGACCTTTACTAATCTGCAATAATAAAGGCTATATTTTAATATTGAAGAATTTCCAGAAGGCTTCTTAAGATTTTGTTCAATAATTGGAGAGGGCTCTAAAATTACAATATGTTTTAGTAGGCAATACCAAACATTACTTGAACAATTTGAAAGTGATTGCCATTTAGACTGATTATGGAGCTAATAAACGATATTTAGATCAAATTGAGGTAATGGATTTTAGTTAAGAGGAAATGCTAAATTTTTGTAATCAAATCAGTCTTGTTCCTTTGTTTTAAAGTGTTTTGAGATTTAAACCTACAGCTAGGGATGCAATAAAATTATTGAATAGATGGAGATATCATACTATTAAAATATTTGGCATAGATGATATCTAAGATAAATACATACCCGAGTAATTGAAAATTAGACTTTACATGGAGGCTGTCGAATTATTGGGCAGTCGAGTTGATCAAAAACAATTACAAGAGGACTTTAACATTAGTTTTGATTTAGATGCTTATTAAACCAATATCTAGATCTATGAGTATATTGAATTCTTTAAACTAGGTTAGGTTAAAATCAAACAAACTGGAGGATAGAATATTATTTATAACAACTACTCATCAAAAATATTAGAGAAGATTATGACATGTATTGTGAATGATGAGCCTTGCTTGTTGATTGGTGATACTGGTTGTGGTAAGACTACTCTCACTTAACATTGTGCCGATCTTTTTGGTAAGAAATTGCATGTTTTCAATCTATCAGAAGGATCTGATTCACAAGATTTAATTGGAGGATTTAGACCTTTGAGCTAGGATATTTTATTTAAAATCAATTTCGGAAAATTTTTAAAGGAATTCTAAAGATCTGTAGATATGAAGAAAAATATATAGTTTGTCGAGAAATTAAGAAAACTATATATGGATAGAAAGCATTAGTTGTTATTAAAATGTATGATTGACACAGCATAATAATGTATCTAATAATAGAAAGGTGATACCAACAAATGGTAAAGGTTGTATTAAAATCTCCAATCTAAAGGAGATATGAACTTCTATTTCATAACTGGCAATCTAATTAAGGCTATGAAGAAAGGTGATTGGGTTTTGATTGATGAAATCAATTTAGCAAATAATGAAGTCCTATAAAAGATATTGCCTGCAATAGAAAAAACTAAACTGTTGTTTTTTGAGAGAGGTGATGAGGTCCCTATTTAGATTCATCCTGATTTTAGATTGTTTGGATGTATGAATCCTGGCCATGATGTTGGAAAGAAGGAATTACCTATAAATATAAGAAATAAGTTTACATAATTACACATTGAGGATATGACACATAGGTCAGATATCGTAGATTTTATTAGAGGTATCATCAATAATTTTGATGTCTAAAAAATAGCTGACCTCTACATCTAGTTGAGATAGGATCGAGTATATTCATTGAGAAATCTATCAAGAGCATTAAATTATTATAAGAACAATCCATCATTAAAATAGATGTTTAATGGACTTTGTATGGCTTTTGGTAGTGGAATGAATCAAGAATAGCTTGAAATGTTTTATAATAAGCTTTCCGAAATTGGGTTGGATAGAAAATTGGGATAGATGCAATAAAATTATAGAGTATTTGATGATTCTATTGAAATATATGGATTCAAATTATTGAGAGGTCCTCTGAAGCCTTATATACCACAAAATTATTTGATTACTCCTAGTAATCTACCATATTTGCTATCTTGCTTAAGGGCACTGTCTGGGACTGGGCTACCAATTTTATTGGAAGGTCCAACATCAGGAGGAAAGACATCATTGGTCTAATATATTGCAACCTTGTGTGGATAACGATGTCATAGAATTAATAACCACTAAAATACTGAAGTTGAAGAATATTTAGGCACATATGCTGCTGTTGAGAATTCAATCTAATTTTAGGAGGGATTGTTAGTGTAGGCAATAAGAAATGGAGACTGGATTATTCTGGATGAACTAAATCTAGCCAGATCAGAGATATTAGAAAATTTAAATAGGCTATTAGATGACAATTAAGAGTTGTTTTTGCCAGAAACACAATAAGTATTGAAGCCTCATTAAAATTTTAGAATCTTTGCTACACAAAACCCTTTAAGTTATGGAGGAAGGAAGCAACTATCAAAGGCCTTTCGAAATAGATTTATTGAAATTTAGGTTTAAGAAATCAATTCAGAGGATTTAACTAATATATTAACTGCAAGGTGTCCATACTTACCCCCGACATATATTCCCTACATGAGAACCATTTAGGTAGAGTTGAATACTCTAAGATCTAGTGATCAGATATTTATGTAAGGAACTGGTATGATTACTTTACGAGATCTCATAAAATGGGGATCTAGAATGTAGCATGAAGATATTCTCAATAGTAGGGAATAGGCTGCCATGGAGGGATATTGTATTATAGCTGAGAGAATTAGAGATTAAGATATCAAAGCAACAGTAAAACGATCATTAGAAAAAATATTCAAAGTTGAACTCAATCCCTAAGATTATTATGAAGGTGTTGTTAAAAAGTATTTTGGTGCATCCCTTTTAAATTTGAATTGGAATAAATCATTCACTAGGATGGCTGCTTTAACTATGAAATGTATCATCAATAAAGAGCCATCTCTACTTGTTGGACCTGCAGGAATCGGAAAAACGACTTTGGTTGGATTAATTGCAGAATAACTTAAAGTTACATAATAACATATAGTTTGTCATCAATATCTTGAAATATCAGACTTTGTAGGTGCACTGAGGCCATGCAGAGAGAAGGAGCAAGGTATATTTTAGTGGTAAGATGGTCCTTTATTAAAATGCTTTAACTAAGGAGGAATATTCTTAATAGATGAAGTAAATATGTGTCCTGAAAGTGTTTTAGAAGGATTGAATTCATGTCTCGAGTAACCAGCATCATTGACAGTGAATGATAAATTATATTAAGTTCAGAATTAGGCATTCGCTATTGTGGCTGCTATGAATCCTTCTGGAGATTGGGGTAAGAAGGAACTTACTCCAGCATTGAGATCAAGATTTACAGAGATATATGCTGAAAATCCTCTCAAAGGCTCTTTAGATGATGTCAAGTAAATAGTAAGTTAGTATGAAAAATAATATTGTGATGAATTGTCTAACATTATTTATCAACTAAATTAAGATTATGAAATTACTTTTAGAGACTTACTGCAAATACTTAATCATATGGCAACGTTGAGAAATATCTAAAATGAGGATATCTTAAGGGAATCCTTAGATTTTGCAATTTTGTAATAGTTTGAGACTGATATTCCACAATAATAATTTGAGAAGATTAAAGAAATTTGTTAAGTTGGGGATAGAAATTATTAAGTCAATCAATATGAAACACACTTATAGGCTGGTCCGTATTAGTTTTAGGTTTTAAAACCATAAACTTTGACTATTCCAAATGAAAATCTATATCGTCTTATCAGATCATTAAATTATGGAGGAAAGCCAATAATGATTCAAGGTCCTTAGTCATGTGGAAAAACCTATGCTATTGAAAGTCTTGCAGCAATTTAATCAAAGAGATTAATTACAATAATATTTGATGAACAAACAGATTTACAGGAATTGATAGGCACTGATCAACCAAACTCGAGTTTGAAGCTATTAGGACATATATTGGGGAAGGAAATAACTTAAGAATCAGGGTAATTTAGATTTGTAGATGGACCATTGCTTCAGGCAATTAAGGAAGGACACTGGCTTATTCTAAAAAATCTTAATCTAGCCCCTTAGAATGTATTGGAGGGATTGAATTCTATATTAGATCATAGAAAGGAGATATTCATACCAGAATTAGGAAAAATTATTAATGTTCATTAAGATTGTCGAATATTTGCAGTTTAGAACCCAATGTCACAAGGAGAAGGCAGGAAAGGATTACCCATAAGTTTTCTAAATAGATTTATTAAAATGCACTTCAATGAATTAGACATAGAATAGTATGGAGTAACCTTTACTAAAGACCTAAGAATTATCAAAAATTGCTTATCTATACCTGTGGAATATAGAGAGAAATTTTTCATAAACAATCAAATTTAAGTTTCATTCGATCATGTTGATAGATCATTGTGGATTTAGTAGAAAACCCACTTTAGTGATATAATTAATATTTTAGATTTTACAAAGAGCTTCTTAATATATGGTAATGAAGGAATCGGTAAATAGACACTTATCAACAAGGTAGCTGAAAGATGTTAGAAAAAATTAATTCATCTATTATTGTCTAAATCAACTGATAGCATGGAATTATTAGGAAATTATGAAAGATAGGAAGAAAGTGAAAGAAAGAAGTTATTTAAGAAATATGGACTTGATGAAAACACTGAGGATGACTCTGTGTTTTAATGGAGATTTTCAAAATTGTTTGAAGCTGCTATAAAGGGATATTGGGTATTGATTGATAATGTTGATGAGTTGAATAAGGAAGTGCTTCCCAGGATAGGGTAATTCATCACTCAGAAATCCTTTATTGTTTTTGGAGAGGAGATTAACATACATCCTGACTTCAAAATATTTCTAACATCTAAAATACCCATACAATTGAAAACCTAGATTGAACTTTAAATGAAGCTTGATGATAATTTAAATGAAATATAACTAGAAAATTACTATTTGGATATCGAAAATATTTGCAAATCATAAATCATTAATGAATAGGCGAGAATAATTGTATAATCCATTCTATGTAATAGGGAAGTAATTTAATAAAGCCTTGTTAATTATAAAGTGAAAAAGATAGTATAATAAATCGAAAATTAATTAATATTTAATGATCTAACTAATTAGGAAATTATCAACATTTCTGGGAACGTTTTGGGAACAATATAAGTTAATGATTTAAACAAAAGGATATGGAATGATTAGGCTCTTGATCAAGTCTACAATTAAATATCAAAATATTAGAAGTATATGATTAAAACATTTAAAAAAGCCATTAAGATAACTAATACTTATAGGCCGAGAGAATAATAGTATCTCACCTAAAATAATAAGAATTTATCTATATACTTTGTTATTTTTCTCTATGCTAAGATTTATAAATTATTTAGCCCTACCTCAACAATACAATCAATTTGTAAAAATAAATAATGTAAGAAACCTATTAAACAAATATAATATAATTAAGTGAAAAGCATAGAAAGCAATTACAAATTGTGATTCTTGATTAATTTTAATCCTAATCTTCAGATAGTTTAGACTATATTACAATTAATTTCTTGATTAAGAACTTGATAATTTAAAACATGTCCAATAAATCCTCATTAACTCTTTTATTGTATTTGTTTAAGAGGATTTAAAATTCCTATGATCCTTACTAATTGGCAGAGGAATTAAATACTAAAGAAATAAGTATTAAAATGCTTAGTAACCAACAATAGTGGATATAGAAGAAATAATATAATTCAGTTATTTTGGAGTTGGAATAATCTCATATATTGTTAGATATTAAAAGTAAAATTGATTTATTAGTTGAGTAGTAGAGATACTAATCAG
>VMTU01000092.1:0-51418 GCA_016759055.1 Paramecium bursaria
ACTAAATTAGGAAAAATTTTAAACAATTTTCGCATGAAATAATATATTTGAAGCAGATTAAAATAATAGTTTAATACTGTAACATCATATTTTATTTTAATCACAAACTTGTAAGGAAAACAAAGAGAGAAGATAATTAAAAATCTATTGGAATTAATTTATTAAATGTATTTTAACATTAAGAAGTTCATCTCAGAGAGATACATGATGATATTAGTAAAAGATTTAGAGATATATTGATCTAGAACAATAATTCTTTGAACTAAATAAATGAAATTAGATTATATAAGGATTTTATAGTGTTTTTTTACGTAAGGACCTTTTAAGCAAATATATGTTACTGATAAGAATTGTTTGAATACCCCCAAAGGATATCATTGTAAATTTACTGCAAATAAAATTAATTACAATTTTTAAGATTTTTGTAGATATTAAGATAAATACTTTGTACTAATAAACATAAAGAATGAATCTGTCAGATTGCATATTATAGATGACGGAATGATTTCTAACAACAACTTAATATGCATGATTTATAATACAAACTATTGTAGATTCTTTGATGGATATATTTATTATTTCGAGTTTAACAAAGGCATAAAAAAGATGGAAATACCATTTGAATGAATTATATTTAATTTTTGTCAAGATTAACATAAATTAATGTTCATTATTCTAAACGGTAAAATTTTTGAAGTATTATAATTTAGGTAAATTCTGTATATATTTAGAAATAAAAATTAATAATGATCATTAAGATGATGTAGTTTGTTTCCATATATGGATATTTCTTGTTCAAGCAATAAATCTTTCAATACATGATTTGTATGATGGCTCGTGGTCTGCTATTTATCGAAAACTTCTAATCGAAAATATATTTGCATTTTTTATTTGATTAGTTTTGTGTTTAAACAAAGATAACTTCCAAACATTAAAAATAAAAAATCATTTGAAAATTTTGAATTAAATAAGCGAATCTTTCTACTCTAGAACTAATTATGATCTGGCAAAATAACTTAGACAACAATATATTTTTTATTGATCATCACATCCTAGTATCAAGAGAGAGTTTTAAACTTTGCTTCAGTAAATCAACTTATAATAATAAATTCAAGAAAGCATTCTGTGCAAAATTTAAAAGCTTGCCTATCGTGGTTAATGTTCTCAAATATTTAGAAAGTTATCTTATATTGGACATTTTTTGTGAACACACCACTTATAAATGTAGACTGTAAAAAAAAACCCTTCAAATTGATAAGGTTTACTAAACAAATAAAAGTCCTATATATTATTTTGAAATATTATGTTATAAGAGAATCATAGTGAAGGTACAATATAAATTCCTCTTCTTTTATGTTAATAACAAAATTGTAAGAAAAACAAAGAGAGCAGATTACTAGAAATCTGTAGGAATAAATTTATTAAAAATATTCTAATACTAATCAGTACATATAAAAGATATACATGACGATATTTGTTAAAGATTTCGAGATAAATTGGTTTAGGCCAATAATGCTTTAATCTAAATAAATGAAATTCGATTATATTAAGATCTCATAGTGTTTTTTACTTAAGGCCCGTGTTATTAAATCTATGTTACCGATAAGTACTGTTTGAATACTCCCAAAGGATATCATTGTAAACTTGACTCCGATAAAACTATTTATAAATTTTAAGATTTTTGTAGATTTTAAGGAAAAATATTTTGTATTAATAGGCATACGTAACGAATCTGTCAGATTACATATAATTAAGGATGGAATTATTTCTAACAACAATTTAATATGCATGATTTATAATACAAATTAGTGTAGATTCTATCATGGATATATATACTATTTTGAGTTTAACAAAGGCATAAAACGAATGGAGATACCAATTTAATGAATTATATTTAATTTTTCAAGATTACTTAAAATTCTGATTATTTATTCTACATAGAAAAAATTATTTAAAATCATGAAGTATAATCATTTATGTAAATTCTTAATATAATTTGAAATAAAAATTAATAATCATCATTAGATGATGTATTTAGTTTCCCTATTTGGATTTTTTCTTGTTCAAGGAATAAATCTGTCAATATAAGATTTATTTGATGGTTCGTGGTCTGTTACAGGATGGAGTGCAACAACCCCTGGAGGTATAACTACAAATCCATACAATACAATAACATCACAATGCAATAATTAAAACATGTTAAAATTATCTGATTCTTATTTAACTTATTAGAAAACCTATTCAATAACGGATTACGAGTACTATTAACTATATATTGATCTTGAGGTTTACTTTTATATTTTTACCCAAACTTCTATAAATATTTACGTAAACTCCAATCTAATTTACTCATAATCATTCACAAACTCAATCCTAACAATCAATAATGTTTGTAACACTGGAACAGATTCCCAATATATCATATATCAAGGATTTTACACCACCTTACAAACTCTATAAATTTAAATTTAATATACTCAGAATGTTCTTAACACAAACAGCTATATTGGAATTAAAAATTTGAATATATATTCGAATGGAATACCATTAATTGGGGGATGTCCTATGAATTTGCCACTTCTATCCGCAGGAACATGCGTAACAGCATGCACAACAACAAACCCATATTTGACAGGATAGTATATCAATCAATGTGCAACTGGCTCTAATACATCATATGTACAGATTAGATATTACTTAACATCAGTGGCTAATTTTGTAATGAGCAATGTTCCTCCAAACTCTACAGTTTTAGCATTAGTTGATGGAAGCAATAAGCTTATAAACAGCAATTTATACACAAGCACAAGTTTAATATTCCATAGCAATTTGTTTACTAATCAATTCTAAAGTGCAAGCCCAATTTATTAGGCTAATTTCAACTCTTAAGGAATAGACAAGTTATAGTTTTGTTTTGTTTTCTATGCATTTGGAACATGGGATGTAAATTTATATATTAAATTAGGATGGATCGTTCGTTAAAATATACATAGCAGGATCAAGTATATATAAAAATAATATGGTATCAATATCCAAAACCTCAGGTAAGCTCATTTCCTCCACTTAATCAAACTTTTATGATACTAATGTGACATATAATGGAGTACAACAAGTAGCCAAAAAAACTTTAATCACTTTTTCAGCTCATTATTATGGTACTAATGCGGTTTAATTCTGCTTTACTTAAGTATTACAGGGTAATACAGCATCTTATGGATTTGGAGATATTGTTTTTTATAAAGCACCTCAAGATCCCAATTTTAATTTTCCTGCTAATACTGATATTTATGGCCTTCCATACACTTGTACAAATGGACTTTATGCATATAATGGTACTTGTGCAATTTCTTGCCCTATTTACTCGTTTACCTCAAATACTAATTATAATTGCACTGATTATGCAATATCGGAGTCCTCGATCTATAATCCTGCAATTGCAATTTCTAATAATGCTTATGGAACCTATATAATCAAAATGTTTTACTAAAACAATTTTCAACAATCTGATATTGATAGTTTATTTTAAACCAAACCTCCTGCATCTAAAAATTATTTAAACAGTGAATCCTACAGCTTTCTTAAATCAATGAAGATTTTGGGAGGATATAATTCATGGGGTTATGGAACCTATTAAGCAACATTCAGTAGTTTAATTGCCCACTTCTAAGTAAGGTTATTTTTTACATTATATCTTATTGATGGGTGGCAGACTGGGGATACATTTACTTATTCAATCGATGGTACTATAGTAGATACTTTTACAAAAAATCCGACTTAATAATTATAAGGATTAAGTACTCTTGATACTATAGTTGTTGTAAGTGGAAGAAAAGTTTCTCACGGATCATCAACATTGTCACTTAGTTTCAATTGCAATATTGCCTAGAAAGATTCCTCAAAAGCTTCTTGTGGAATTTAAAATTTATTTGTTTTGTTAGATTAAGTATTATATTTATTTAAATTAGAATGTTAATATATTATGTCCACTGAGTAATTAATTCTTCTCATATACAACATAAAATTGCGAAACTTGCATAAATATTCCTTGTTCGTTGTTTCCAACAAATTCGATAACTGCCAAATGTAGCATAGGATGTTTAACTTGTACCTCGAATACTGTATGTACAACATGCGATACGTCTAATGGATACTAAATATCTGGAAATTCGTGTATTTGCCAATAAAATTATATAATGGTGTCATCTATTTGTTAAAGTAATAGTAAATTTTTATATAGAATGCTATTATTAATGTACAACTTGTTCTGGAACATCATCTAGCCAATGCAGCACATGTGACTCTACTAGGACTATATCAGGAGGAACGTGTTTATGTAATCCAAGTTATTACGACAGCTATTCAATAACAGCTTGCTAAGTTTGTGACGTATCTTGTTTAACTTGCAATGCGGCTGGAAATACAAGCTGCACATCTTGTGATTCAGCCAAAAATAGATCAACCCTAAGTTCTGGATCATGTCCTTGTGATGCAGGATACAATGATGTACTAAATCCTGGATATGGTTGTGTTGCAAATTACACACCATGCCATTATAGTTGTCTAACTTGTTACGGTGCATTAGTTTCAAACTGCATAACTTGTTCAGCAGCTAATTTTAGAACACTTTAAACTGCTACCTGTCCTTGCAATACTGGATATTATGATATAAATGTAGGGGGCTGTGTTGCTAGCTATACTCCATGTGTTTATTAGTGTTTATTGTGTTTTGGCCCATTAGATACTTAATGTATCTCTTGTCCTTCAGGAAGGAATAAAAATGTTATAACTGTAGGATCTAATATACAATGTTTATGCTCACCTGGATATTATGATAACTTAGTAGTTCTCTGTGTGGCTTGTGATCCTCTTTGTGTAACATGTATCGGAGCTGGCAGCAGTAATTGCTCTTCATGTGATGCAAGCAAGCATAGAACTTACATATCGAGAACTTGCCCATGTTCAACTGGTTATAACGACATATTAAATCCAGGTAATGCATGTGTAGCTAATTATACTCCATGCTATTAAAATTGCTTAACATGTTATGGAGCATTAAGTAACAATTGTTTAACTTGCGACAGCTCAAACCATAGAGTATTATCATCATATTCTTGTTTATGTGATACTGGTTATACTGATATAGGTCTGGTGGCATGTTCATTTAATTATGCACCATGCCATTTTAGTTGCTTAACATGTTTTGGAGCAGCATCAAGTTAATGTTCGACCTGTGGAGCGGCAAGAACTTTAAATATTGTATCACTTGGAGTTGATTCGTCTTGTCCTTGCAGCAATTCATATTATTCCTCTGCATAAACATGCTTAGCTTGCAATACCACTTGTTTAACTTGTAATGGAGGATTGAGCACTAATTGCACTAGTTGCGATTCATCATTATTTAGATAACTCGATGTTAACTAATGTCGTTGTATAAACAATTATAATGAAATGTTGAGTCCAGGAACTTGCGTTGCTAATTATAATACTTGTCATAATTCTTGTATAAAATGTTTTGGTCCATCTAATAATTAATGCATCGAATGTCAATCTAATAGATCAATAATTTCAAATACTTGTCCATGTTCAATAGGTTATAATGAGGTTTTAAACTCAGGAACATGTGTTTTGAATTATACACCCTGTAACCAACAATGTGACACATGTTATGGTGCTCTTAATAACAATTGTATTTCTTGTAATGCAGCAAATTTTCGAATTTTTGATACGAACACAAATACATGTCCATGTGATTCTAGCCACATCGATATTGGATAAGTGTTATGCGTTTCTCAATATAGCCCTTGTAACTCATCTTGCTTAACTTGCTTTGGAGGTTAAATTTATGAATGCCTTACATGTTCTTCTACCAGAACCTTGAATATTGTTTCACCATTCAATTAAGTTTGTAATTGTAAACCTAAATACTATGAAGTTTCAGGAGCCTCTGAATGCTCCCCTTGTTATTATACTTGTGCAAGTTGTAATGGAAGTACAAATTCAGATTGTTAGTCATGTAATGCGAATAGAACTTTGGCAACTGGATAATGTCCTTGTATTGCAAATTATAATGATTTAAATGGATCTCTAAGTGATTGTTAATAAAATTACTCTCCATGTCATTTGAGTTGTTTGACATGTTTTGGCGGCAATTCAAATTAGTGCCTTACATGTCCCTCAGGATCATTGAGAACATATAATAATACTAGTTACACATGCGATTGCCCATCAGGATATGATGGATCATCGACTGTTTGCGCATTAATATGTCATAGCACTTGTTTAACATGCGATGGACCTTCTTCCACTGATTGCCTAACTTGTGATACTGCTGTCAGATAATTACAATCTACATCCTGTATTTGTTATGTTGGTACAAATGATAAATTGAGTCCTCCAACTTGTATTGCTGACCTTACTACCTGCTATGTTGGTTATATTTTGACATGTTTTGGAAATGCCTCCAATTAGGCTTTAAGTTGTGATTCTACCTTGAATAGAATTTTAAATGTTAATATTTGCAGCTGTAAAGAAGGGTTCTATGAAGACTCTGGTACTCATTTGTGTGTGTAGTGCAATCCTTCTTGTAAAACTTGTAATTAGGGTACCAAGTAAAGTTGTATAACATGTGACACAACCATGAACAGAGTAGCTGTTAGGGATTCATCTAATTCGTGTCCTTGTTTACCAAGCTACAATGATAAATTAAACTAAGATCAGGCTTGTGTGGCTGATTTAACTTCTTGTCATTATAGTTGCTAATCTTGCTTTGGTTCAGCCAATAATTAATGTTTAACTTGTCCAGCATCTTCATTTCGTACATTCAATAATTATGAATGCTTATGTAATTCTCATTATGGAGATGCAGGATCTGTTTAATGTGTATTATGTGATTCGACATGTTTAACATGTAATGGTGGCGCTAATATCAATTGCTTATCTTGTGATTCATCTCTTAATCGAACATTATCTGGTTCAACTTGCGTGTGTTCTTCGGGATATAATAATTTAGCAAATGTAGGATTTTGTACTTTAAATTATACCCCATGCCATTACAGTTGTGATGTTTGCTATGGGGCGTCAGCTAATTAATGTGTTAGTTGTGGAATATTGAGTACTTACCATAGAGTTTATTAAGTAAATCATACATGTCCATGTGAGACCAACTATATTGAGTAAAATTCATAATAGGCTTGTGTTTTATCATATTCTCCATGTCATTTCAGTTGTAATTAATGCTATGCTGCAACTTTAAATGACTGTGCAAACTGCTCCCCCACTTCTAATAGAATTTTTAACAGTGGAAAATGTTTATGCAACACTGGATATAATGATGCCCTAAATTAATTTATACCCCTTGTGATCCAACTTGTGCTACATGTTTTGGTGGATTAGCGACTCAATGTTTGACATGCACAGCTCCTTTATCAATTAATGTTAATGTTTGTTAGTGTCCAACAGTTAGTGATGTTTTCTTTAATAATGCATGCCATGCACTCGTAACTCCTTGTCATGTTTCATGTTTAACATGCATAGATAATACTAATATTGGTTGTTATTAATGTGCACTTAATAGAACATTTCACAATAGTGGCCCAAATTAGGTTTGTTATTGTATTGATGGTTATTTTGAAGATTTAAATAATAGTAATTCTTGTACATAATGTCATTATTCCTGCTTAACATGCCACCATGAGAAACTGTTTAAGTTGTTCTGCTTAACAACATAGAGAATTGTAAAATGATAGATGTCCTTGCATATTAAATTATTAGGAAGTTAATCAAATTTGTATTTCATGCACAAATACAGATTGCTTGACTTGTGATAGTATGTAGAATTGCCTAACCTGTGTCTCAGCTATTAAATAAGTTTCAAATGGGCTTTGTATTTGCATAGATGGATATTATTAATCGCGATCCAATTGTTTTGTATGTGATTAGACCTGCCTTGCTTGTAATGGGGCAGAAAATTCAATGTGTTTGAGTTGTGATATAATTTAAAATAGAGTTCTAAATTCTGGTTAATGCGGATGTTTGACAGGATACTAAGAAAATAGTAATAAGTTATGTATAAACTGCTAATCATAAGAAGGCTAATTATTAGTATAATGCTAATATAAGAATTCCTCAGATGGCGTATGGAATTATGGCGAATAATGTGATGACGGCAATAATGATACAAGGGATGGATGTGATAACTAAATTATACAAAGTAATTTTGGTTGCACAAATATTATAAATTAGCCATCCATATGTTTTAAATGTCCTAATCATTGCTTATAATGTAATTAAGATAATGACTAAATTATTTGTATTAGTTGCTAAGATTAATATTTCAGTAACTAAATTTCCTGTGTAAGGTGCGCTGATATTTAATGTAAAAACTGCAAATCACTAACTTAATGCTCAAATTGCATAAACGACATCGTACCTTAAAATGGTAAATGCTTGAATTGTGATGTAGGTTTATATCAAATAGATGATAAGTGCTAATCTATATGTGGTGATGGAATAAAAACAGATGATGAATTCTGTGATGATGGCAATAA
Organism: Paramecium bursaria; assembly: GCA_016759055.1. Lineage (NCBI taxonomy): Eukaryota > Ciliophora > Oligohymenophorea > Peniculida > Parameciidae > Paramecium > Paramecium bursaria. Next base: position 8,547 of record VMTU01000092.1, read on the forward strand.
TTAATCTGGTGATGGGTGTAGTGAATAATGTTTAATAGAGGAAAATTTTATTTGTTAGACAGCCTAACTTTTATCAAGTTGTTTTATTAAATCTCCTCCCAAATTAATAATTAGCTAAAAGTATTCAGAATTAACTAGTATGAAGTAATTTACAATTTAATCAGATTAAAATGTATACTAAAAGGATATTCATGTTGATGCTATTTCTTAAGAATCAGACATAACTTTTTAGTATTCAGTACAAAACAAATATAATCTTACAATTTTAAATATAGATGTGAATTTAACTTTCTAATAATCATTTGATAACATCGAAATAAGATTTTATGTTGGAGGATAAATTTATAATCAATTTAATTAGAATGTATCTGATAGATATTTAGTCGTGAATGTTAAAAATATTATAGTGATGAATTAATAGGAAAAATAAATAAGTACACAGGTTAGCAAAATGAGTTAGGGTATTGCCATAACTTTTGCTAGTGTGAGTGTGTTTTAATTATTACTTGGAGGAGCTTAACAATTTATATAATTTCTAAATATGATCTAAAAACTTAAATATATCAAATATATCAATATTGAATTCCCTCCTAATCTAGATGAATTTTTACAAATATTTGATGGGTTTTCAATATAGCCATTTATATAATTTGCTTAAATAGATAATATATTTGGAGAGGAATAGATTCCATTTGTAGAGACATCAAATAAATTTTAATAATATGGAGTTAACGCTTACTTTTTAGAAAATATATAGGATTATTTTTTGACATTACTTACAGGTCTTTTAATTAATTACTTATTTGATCTTTTTATAAGACTTTTAGATAATGTTAAGAATAATTTTGGCTATAGGCCCTTCTTCCTCATGAAATAGTTATATAATATAATAAATAAAATATAGAGGCTTCTTATGGCCTCTACTTAAATATTCAAAAAATATGGGCTTATGCAATTAACAATAATGTCATGCTTTGATATACAATTTGCAATATTAATTCAACTAAGTACCTAAAATTATGATGATACAAATTTGGCAATAAATTGTGTATTGGCTTATTGTTTCATAGTATTTTACGTTGTCGTGATTCTAAAATGCCTATCCTTTAAAGATGAGGAATATAATAATTAAATCATATGGTAGTCGACATTTAGTTCAATTAGATTGATAGAGTCAGGTTTATTTATGATGAGCATTGTAAGTTTACAAAACTTTCCTCAATGTCAAGTTATAATAATTTCTCTATCTTCCTTAAGCATTTCATTGTATGTATTAACTTTTAAACCACTTAGAGATAACCTAAATAATTATAAATTCTTTATTTAGGAATCTGCATTATTTGTAACAAATATTAGTTTTGTGGGATATATCTATTTCCCTTCAAAAATAAATCAAATTAATTTAGGATGGTTTTAGATTGCATCCTATGGATCCATGATATTGGCAAATCTACTTATAGAATTATACTCTACTGCTAAAATACTTAGAATCAGGTTTTAATCAAAGTAAAGGAGAGTATATGAATCCCCAAGGCTATTATTGTGAATTTCTATATTTATATTTGTATTTTTAATTTAAAATTAATAGTTTTATACATTAATAAATAAAAAATCATTTAAATATCATTTCTTTAAAAATAATTTTCTTATTTAAAGAAATGTGCTATATGAGGTTATAATCAAATTGATTCCTATCATTGCTAAAAAAAAACACAAAAACGTGAAACCATCCAAGAACAACCTGATTTATCTTTTATGGAAAATAAATATATGCACTAAATGACATATTTGATATAAATAATGCAAACTCTTGAACCATAAGATTATAACTCACTAGCTTATCTTTGAAGGGATCAAAAGCAATTACGAATAATAATACAGTTAAGGAAGTAATTGAAATGATGACAACTTAGCATTATGGAAAATCTTGTAACAAAACTATTGAAAATTAAAATATGAATGCTTCAAACATCTTGATTGATCCAAATATTGGTTACCATATGATTTGATTATTAAACTATTCATCTTTAATTGGATAAATGATCATCTATGCATATTTAATCAAAAATAAATAAGATATCACTGAGTTCATTATTTGAATATAACTACCAAAACCTTAGTTTGTTATTTATAATAAAATAGCAAACTATATATCGTAAACAAAAGGTAATATAATCGAATAAATGCCAGTTTTCTTAAAAAGGAAATCAGTTTTAAAAATCAATTTTTAAAGTTCATTAAAAAATTTATGTATTCTCTTTCGCAAGAATTTGAAATTTTGGACTACATATAATTTTACATCTTATAAAATATTCAAACCTACTTAAGTAAATGAGGCTAGAATATATGTAAAAGCAACTATAAAAATAAAGTATACGACATTATTAAGGAAGTTAGCATTTAACCCTGCCTTTGCAAACTTTGCCTGCCAAGGCTTTATATATAAAAGCTCATCATTATTAAGGTACTATTACAATTAATTTAATTAAAGTGCATTAAAGTATGGTGCTAAAGAAAATCCATTAAATATTCCTAAAAATTATTTAAAATTTGGTGGAAAATTTATGTTGATGTACTAGATGTATTAAAGTTGTTATATTAAATTTATAAGAGCGATAATTTAAGTTAGGCCACCGAAAAATATTGAAGATGAACTAAGACAAGTAAGAGTTAAAATGGCTCCATCTCCTAGAGATGTTAATGCCTTCGTATTTGCACTTTATTGTGTATCAAGCACAACTATGTTATTTAGTGTCGTTTCTATTTGATTTGATTTCAAAGTTTGATTATACATATTCAATAAGCTCCCAAAGATAACAAATTTAACATTTAACGAGTCATAACTTTATGTAAATGTTAAATTCACATTAATTGATAAGTAATAGTAATCATCTTACAAATTATAAATCTAATATCTTAAATGAATGTCATCTGCACTATCACTTATAAATTAAAATGTAACATTATACTATTTTAATTGCTAAGAAGACTGAATTTATAACTAAACAAGATCATTTTCAGAATCTTGAATTTAATTTAAGATTAAGTAAGGTTACTCATTCACCTAACACATTGTTTATTTAAATAATGATGAGTAACAGAAGAAACCATTTTCTATTTAACATTTACTACTGCATCCATCTAGTGAAACTAAGTCACCATCATCACATTATTCGTCAAATGCTAAAATCCCATCACCGCATTATGACTTACATTTCTAATCCATTAAATATAGCCCTTCTGTTTTATTACAATTTTAACAAATGCCATTTTATGGTATTAGATTATTGTTGCATACTTCACAATATGTTATCTAGGAGCATTGTTGACAAAATTTTTCATAACATTAGATACATTATGTTTTTGTTTTGAAATAACCATCTGAACATTCTAAGCATTAAATTTGATCATTTTCTTTATTACATGAAGCACAGTTATCTGGACATTTGTAACAATCAGATTATTGCTTAAGCACATTGGTACAATTAAAATTAGGAGAAATTTTATTATTAGAACATCCATCTCTGGGATCATCATTTCCGTCATCGCACTATTCTCCATAAGTCCAAATGCCATCTGTTGGATTGACATAATTGCAAGCCTTTATTTCAGCTCCTTGAGGTGAAGTACAATCAGTGCACACGCCTGAAGAGTCCTCTTAAAATCCATCTTTGCATACACATTTAGCATTCAAAATAGTTCTATTTACTTTACAAGTCAAACAATTATAAATATTTGGTCCAGTACAAGTTAAACAAGAATCTGAGCATTTTTAGCAATTTGAATCTTTATCTGAATAAAAAACATCATCACATTTACATTATCCGTCTTAAATTATTTTAGATTAGTCTATGCAAGTTAGACATAAATTCAAGTCATCACATGTAAGACAATCTGGATTCTAACAATTAGGAACACATTAACTATTTTAATCTTCCTTGAAATGCAATTGGCATACACATTGAAACTAGTTAAATGATCGATACCTATTTTGTGGGCAGGTAAGACATTAAATTTTAGAAGGCCCAAAACATGATTGGCATGATGAATCGCAAGGTGAATAATCCAAATAACATGTTTAATTTGAGAATGGATCAATATATCCAATATTGCAATCACATTAATTATCATTTGTTAATACTCTGCTAATAGGACAATCGATACAATTATTTTGTTAACTACCATAACATGTATTACAAGCAAAATAACAAGATTGGTAATTTTAAACACAATTTTATTAATTTAAATAGTTATTATAAGCTTATGTACAAACACATTATGAATTGTTTATTACTCTATTTTAAGTAATGTCACAAGTAAGGCAATCAGTAATTAAGGGTCCTTAACAAGTTAGACAAGAAGAGTGGCATTAAAAACAGACAACAGATGTGTTATTATCTTGATATCCTTATTAGCATTAACATGAATGATTATTAAATATCCTATTTGAATTTGAAGGGCATTGGAGGCATTAATTTGGTTGCACTCCGAAACAAGTTTGACATGTGTAATTGCAAACTGATAAATCTTATTCACATTATATTCCTTAATTAAGTAGATTATTGTATCCTTAATCACATGGACATGATTAATCATTTTGAAGGGTTCTATGGTTATTATTTCCACAGGATAAGCAATTTATTGTAAACGGACCAAAACAAGTATAACATGAAATATCGCAAGATACATAATTTTGAACACATTAATTCTAATCTACATAATTATTATAACCTGGAGAACATTCACAGATATTATTATTTATAGATAAATTTAATTAAGAATCGCAAGTCAAACATTAATTAGAATTTGACCCACTACAAGTTAGACAAGTTTGGTGACAGGAAAAACATATTTATCCATTATTGTCTTGTAATCCATCATTGCATGGACATGTATTTGAGACTTGCTATCTATTTGCATTTTCTGGACAATCGATACATTAATTATAAAGTGATCCAAAACACTAATTACAACTATAGTGGCATGTGGTCATATTTAAAGCACAAACCTAAGCTTAGTTTAATAAATCATTATAGCCTGCATCACATGGACATGTGTTATCAGATTATAATGTTCTATTAGATGAGTTTCCACAGGATAAACAATTATTAGAATTAGGACCATAGCAAGTATAGCATGTATAGTGGCAAGTAGTATAATTGAGCACACAAATTAATTAGTTTTAAAAATTATTGTAACCTGACTAACAAATACAAGTTGATGCACTTATTATTCTAAATTAATTTGAGTCACAAGATAAACAATCATTATATGTTGTACCTGAGCAAGTTAAACATGTGGAATAACATTAAAAGCATATTTATTGATTATTATTATCACCATATCCACTATCACATGAGCAGGTACTTCCATTTAAGGTTCGATTGGATAATGCTGGACAGTCTAAACACTAATTTATTTGTGTCCCATAGCAGGTATTGCAAGTATAATTGCAAACTGTTAGGTTTGCTTAACAGGAATTGCCAATTAATAACCGATCATTATATCCCGAATTACAATGACATGTGTTGTCTGATTATAGAGTTCGATTTGAACCACAAGTTAAACAATTATTTGATTGACTGCCTGAGCATACATCACATGTATAATAACATGGAGAAAAGTTTTGAGTGCAATTTGATGCATTTATTAAATTATTGTAGCCTGATTAACAAATACATTAGGAATTATTTAATACTCTAAATAAAGAGGAGTCACATGAAAGACATTCATTTTAATTAGTTCCAAAGCAAGTCAAACAGGTTGAATCACATTAAAAACAAACCTATTAATTATTATTATCACCATGGTGAGTGTTGCAATTACATTTATTTTAATTGAATGTTCTATTAGATGAAGGTGGACAATCTATGCACTAATCAAATTATAAACCATAACAAGTGTTACAAGAATAGTGACATGATGTTAATGTGACAACACATGAATTACTTTAGTTTAAATAATCGTTAAACCCTGAATCACAAGGACATGATTTATCACTTTGTAATGTTCGATTGCCTCCACATGAAAGGCATTCAGTTGCTGAAGGACCACTACATATGTCACAAGAATAATAACAAGGAGAATAATTTTGAACACATGTTGATTGGTTAACTATATTGTTATATCCAGAACTGCATAAACAAGATGAATTTGTGAGGGATCTATTTAAATTAGAATCACAAGATAGACACTGATTGGATTAAGTTCCTGAACAAGTAAGGCAAGTTGAATCACATTAAAAACAAATAGTCTGACTATTATTATCACTGTATCCGCTATTGCAAGAGCATGTGTGACTACTTAATGCCCTATTTGAGGATGCAGGACAATCAATGCATTAATTTGACTGTAATCCATAACAAGTGTTACATGAATAATGGCAAACAGTCAAATTAATGTAACAAGTGCTACCAGGATTAATGAAATCATTGTATCCACTATAACATTAACATTAGTTTGAACCATTCAATTATCTATTTTTAGAAGAATCACATGTTAAACAATTTGTATTTCCACCATTATTACAAGTCAGGCATGTTGAATCACAAGGATTGCAAATATTGTTTAAATCATAAAATGTACTTAAGCATTAGCATTTGTATTAAAATAATAAGTTATCTACGGTAATTAGCAGTCTATTATCATTTGAATCACAAGTAATGCAACTATTTATATTTTAATCTATGCATGTTAAACATGTTGGATGACATGGACTATAATTCAAATTACAATTTTGTTGTGCATTTAAAATATTATATCCTGTTGGGCATATACACTAATTGGTTTGAAATACATAGTTAGTTTTACAGGTTAGGCAATTATTTGCAGTTTCTCCATTACATGTTAAGCAATTTATATCGCAAGGCAAAGTGTAGGAGCAATTAGTAACCCCAGATTCTGTGTAATTCGTATTACATGAACATACATTTATTGGACCATTTTAAACCAATGTTCTAAATGAATTTTAGGGACATGAGGCACAATTATAATACTATTATCCATAACACGTTAAGCAGCTATAATGGCAATTGATAGTTTGTATTAATTAGCATGTTTAAATACTAAAAACATCCACATATCCAGTAGCACATAAACATCTTCCACTTGATAAAGTTCTAGAGGCATCGCAAGTTAAACATTTATTTACAGACGTCCCTTAACATGTTAAGCAACTATAATAACAATCTTTATATTTTATTAGGATTACTTTGACAAATTTGAGTGATCAATACGTAGCCGTCAAAGCATCCACATTAGGTTCCAGATATTAGATATCCACTTTGAGCATCGCATTAAGCACAAACTGTACTTGATGAACAATTTATACATCCAACAGAGCATTTATTAGAAACAGGATTGGCAACAGGATATAATGTACAGGCTGTAGATGATGTTACACACTATTCGCATTATAATGTGACAAATGAAAAATAGCTGCCTACTGATTAACATGCAACATCTTAATTCTAGCCTATAATGTATACATTACCTTGTCGACAAGGAAAAATAAATCCGACATACCACACGATGCTTCCCTAGAATCTTAGGCTTATAAATTGCAGACAAATAATATTGCTACAGTTTTCTAAGTATGATAAATATCCTTAGATACTGAAAGATATTAATCAAGTGAACTCTACCCTTAAATTTACTATTATTTTGTTTATGAAAATGACTAAATTAAATCACCATCAATGTAGTATGAAAACTAATCTCCTGCTTACCAATTATCTATCATATATAAAGTGAAATATATTCTTATCTTATAATGAGAATTTAAACCACTCAAATATAATCCATAAGTTCCTGATCCCCAAGAATTGTATCCTCCAATTATTTTTTTGTTACCCACAAACGAATATCCTAAGCCATTTAAAAAATTATTAAAAAAAAGTGGCTTTATTGTAAAAAGCGAATCAAGGTCTGATTGTTAAAAATTATTATCATAAAAAGAATTTATGTAATATTTTGATTGAGCACTCATAGTTAGGGTTGAATTAAAAATGGAAGATTCTGTTTGTAAATAATCAGTACAATTTCTATTGACCTCAGAAATAACGGAAAATTTTGGGCATTTAAGCACGCAACTTCCCATATAGGCATAGTAGGGTGAGGAACATTTGTATGGTTAGCCATAAAGTCCGTATAATAAAACATTAGGAATGCTGGCAGCAGTATAAACGATAACATCTCCAAATCCATAAGAACCAGTGCTATCAAGTTTTTACTAAAATCCTATCTTAACTGTGCCAGCATAGAAATTCCCAGAATAAACTATTAAGGTTTTTCTTACCCTGATTGTAGTACCATTTGTAAATGTCATATTACTAAAATAAATATCATTTTAGCAACTATTTGTATATACTCCTCTTGATCTCTAGATATTTACAGCATTCTGTACATAAATTCCAGTACCTTGCATATACAAAAATACATTCGATCCATCCTATAATTTAATAAATTATTACTGTCCATTCCCCAATAATATAAAAGACTATTGTTACTTATATTATTGCCGAAGTTGTCATCGATTAGCTTAGATAGAAGTATTTGGTTGAGGTTGTGTTAAATGAGGAATTAAATATTGCCGATGTAACCATATTTGGGAAGTCATTGCTATTTATGATATAATAATTGGGAGTAGAAAATGCAAGAAGCTATTATTCTTATGCATTTGGAGAGGTTGTATAAAATCTCCACTATAAAGGGGTTGTAGTAGGATAAGTAGCCAAATATTTAGACGTACAAGGGGAAGTTGTATCAGTGGTGCAAAATCTAAATTATGGCCCGCTTAGGTATTAACATCCATTATTACAAACTGCCACACAACTTCCATCAGTCTAAACAAAAGGCTTATCAAAAGGGCAATTGTTAATTAACGGGATTCCATTTGAGTAAATATTTAAATTTCTAACCCCAATATAACTATTTTGATCTTAAATTGTCTATGTATATGAAATTTACAAATTTAAAATTTATGACGTTGTGTAAAAACCTTAAAATAATGTATATTAGAAGTCTGTAGAAGATCCGCAAATGTTACTCAATGCTATCTTTGAATTAGTAAATGACTATTAATATATTTGTTATGAATTCACATATATGGTAATGGCACAATCTCTAAATTTAATAAAATATATGTCCATTTCTATAAATAGTTAATAGAACTCTTGATCTGTGATAGTGAATTACTTTTTATAAATAGTATTCTAAATTGTTATTGGGAGTAGATTTTATTGACATGTAATATCTGTCGGAGGATTGTAATTATTTGTCGATCCACCATTAACCGCAGTCCAACCAGTAATACTCCATGAATTATCTGTCAAATCAGATACAGATATTTTTATCTCCTAAGATGATATTAGGTATATTAGTAATAAACATAAAAATGTCATTAAAAAATTAATTGTTGGAAAAAAATAAACATTGTGGATTATTTTTTTATTATTTATTGGTTTAGCCTTAAATCGAAGATCACAGTTTATGATAAGTTATAACTTAATTTTAATTTAAACTATGAAAATTATTTTATAAAAACAATAACTTTTTTATTCCAAAGAATTTAAGATCATTTCAGATTAATTATTTATAATATTATCTAAGTTCGGTTAGACAAAAAATTTGAGATCTTATTTTTACAATTAAAATCTAAGCATTTACGTATATCAATTAAAATTTAATTTATGGATAAGTAAAAACTTAAGAATAATTAATATAAGTGATATTTTTCATAAATTATTTCAAGAATATTACTCTCTATTCTTGATTTATGACCAAATTGGTATATTAATTGTATTATATAATCCTGTAGGTGTAGGATTAATAATTTAATAGAGTTGGTTTTGCTAAGGTGTCCTTAGAGGAGGAGGCTTAGAAGCAAGGGTTTGAGATTAGTGCTTGTTTTTATTAAAATAATAATTTTAAAATAAATTAATGTAAAATAATATAATAAGTAATGTGACATATTAATAATATAAATGGGATAATTATGTGCTCAGGAGACTAATCCTTAAAGTGATAGATAGAAGAAAAAGGAGTCCTATAAAACAGGATACTCAAATGGTTATGTTGGATATGATGGGTATATAGGTATCTATCTAATTGATTAAAGGTTATGAATATAATGACAACGATGTAATTTCTAAAAACGATCATCATGATCACAATAACAATAACAATCATAATCACAATAATCATAATAACGATTTCCATCATCATGATAATAATGTAAAATATGTAAATTATAGAAGGGTGGACACCATCATGGAGGTGGTGGAGGAGGTGGTGATCACGGTGGAGGAGGCTGTGGCGGTGGAGGCTGCGGTGGTGGAGGCTGTGGTGGTGGTGGCTGCGGTGGCGGTGGAGGTGCAGATTGAATTTAAATTATTCAATGTTATAAATTTCAGTTAAGACAAAATGTTCTCTTTAGTTTATCTTCAAACCAAAATATTTCCTATACTCCATAAGAAAATCCATATAAAAAGATAAAGGTTTATATTGAGTAAAAATTATATTGCATATTAAATTAATAAATGGGAAATAATTGCTACGCAGAACAGCCAGCTCATAGAGATATGCACCATAAGCATCACTAATACCAATAACATCATGTTCCTTATCCAGCGGTTTAGCATCAAGTTATCCATTAACCAAATCATCATATTTAACCTGTCATTCATCATGACGTACATTTTGGAGGTCATCACAGCCCTCATCATGGAGGTCATGGGCATCACGGGCACCATGGACATCACGGGCATCATGGAGGTGGGCATCATGGAGGAGGACATCATGGAGGAGGACACCACGGAGGAGGCCACCACGGAGGAGGCCACCATCACGGAGGCGGTCACCATGGAGGCCATCATGGAGGACATCATTGATACTTCATTATAATATTTTCATTTTTAAAATTCCATATAGAGCTGAAAAGATTATTTTTTCCAACATTAGTAGTTTATCTTTTTAGATTGTTATAAGTGTTATAATTCTATAAATATATAAGATCTCTTCCGATTATCTTTATTCAATAAGTTATATTTTTATAATATCATATCTAAAGTAGTTAATTTAACAATTAATCGAGTAAATTGTTGAAAAAAAGGGAATCTATATAGAATTTTTGCTTTCTTCACACAAAATCTATTATTCATTGATATAATTATGCTTCTATTCATATTGGCTTTAGTTTAGGGAATGGATTTCCCCTTGATTGGTGTGAATAAACTTTTGTGTGGATGTTCAGACTTTGATTCTGAATCTTAGTGTCAATCATTTTTATCTGCTGGTAAATCATATCCGACAGGATGTGAATGGTCAGGATCCCAGTGTACTTCACTTAAATGCAGCACAATAACTAACTCTGTATCCTGTAATTATAGAAAGGACTGTGCATGGAATGATGACGATGTTTGTTAAGAATTCACTACATGCAACAATCTAATTTATGTGCCAAAGAGTGGCAACTATGTATGCGAATACAAAGACTGTTTTGAGAGCGACATAACAGACGACAAGGGTAATTTTTATTGCGGTGAACCTGAACTTGGACTGGATGTTTGCTCAAAAGAAAGTGTTACAACATGCAATTAAGCTATGGAGGGTTTTAGCCCTTGTTTATGGGATTTCGCAAAAAATATTTGTCAAGCAATCTACGATTGTAGCAAATTTACAACCAAATCATAATGTTAAACGTAACTTCTTGAATGCTAGTGGGTAAGTAACGAGTGCTAACCAGCCACTTGTGGTAATTCTAGCGAATTTGAATGTTATATAGGTTTTACATTTAGTTATTAATATGACAATCAAAGCACATGTTTATGGGAAGATAATGTTTGCTACGATCCTCAACCTTCAGATTTGGATTAGTCGAATTGCAGAGATCTATCATTGAACACTCATCATTGGAGTGCTGAAAAAGAAGCGTGTGTTAAATGCACTGGATCATCTTATGGTTTCATATTACTTGCATCGATTGTTATGATTTTTAGTTGAAATTTTATTTTAAAAAAATAATTAAATGAAATCTAGAATAACACCTCTTAAATTCATAAGAGTTGAAATCGATGGATAAGAAACCTATATCCAACAACCAAAACCAACTCTTCCTAAATCCTTACATTCTCCATAAAAATAGTCAGAGTTCAAAATTTAGTAGATGTCGTATTCAATCGACTATTCAGCAAGGAAGAGGAATGTCAGTTAGAGGAAAAATTTTATTAGAGACTTGATCTCATAGCAAGATTCACAGTAATTTTTAATTGAATAGGAATCAAAGCATCGAAGAACCACAATAATTATTTGTAACCACTGAAACTGAATGATGATTTTGAAGAAGTACACGAATAATCCCAACAAGTGAGTGTAACTAGAAGACATACAAACAGTTTACTTGAGAGAATTGAAATGATTTTTCCAGCAGAACTTAATAAGAGCGATTAACCTGCAGTAACTAAGCTTGTAAAGAAACCTCAGAAGAGCCAGAATATGGAAGCTCCTTCAAAATTACTTAAGGAATTCGCTAAATTATACTAATAACATGATAAGATTGACAATTTTCTTAAAATGAAACTATACAATAAGTGCAACAGTAAGGTTAGGAATGATAAAATTCATAAACTGAAAATATCTGTTTTTAAAGATTTATAAAAATATTAATGATCATTCATATTACTCTCCAAAAATTTATGTGCTGTACAATACTGAAGATATAAACATATTAACAGTAGCGTAAGCACCAAATCCCTTATATAGTTTCAATATTCCTCTATTATTATAGGTTTCTTTTAAGACATCTAGGAATCCAGAATAATTTGTATTAATCATATTCATATCTTTTGATTGTGCTTGCAATCTCCTAATTAGAGTTAAAAAGGGATATCCGAATATTAAGGAGGTTGAAATCATATAAATAAGGGTTATTCGTTAATTATCAATCAAAATAGCTGGTATTTATGTCAAACCGATGAAAATATTCTTGTAAATATGTCCAGATGCTCCTTACATCAATCCTCCACTTCTAATTATTTATCTAAAGTTATGATATGTTTTAAAATTAGGTAATCTATTTTAAAGTATTAATCTTGTTTGTATGGCCTATATAGGACTCGTAATTAAATCTGCTAATGTGGCCACACCTGCAACTAATAAATTTTATATAATCTTGTTCTCATTATTTAATTTGTATAATATAAGGAATCTAAATTGGCTGTTTAGTACTGAATACAATACACCTGATTTATATCCTTTAAAGAATCCCATTATTCCTTATTCTGCAATTCCTAATAAAGTCTTTCTATAGTTTAAAAACTATGACGGATAATATGGGTAGGGTTTGAATTACTTATGTACAAGTTCTAACCTTCTTTTTTACTGGATGGTATATTAGGATTCCATGATTTATTTAACATCAATCTTAAAATTTTCAAATGGATTGGATGATAATTGTAATTATGTACTCATGACATTGAATGGCTGAGTCAGCAAACTATTTATACGAACTATTACTTTAATGCTGCAGTTGTGATAACATTTCCAAATATCACCTATGATAATTGGATCTCATAATTTTTTTCAAAAACCTCTTTTTCAATTTCTACTTCCCTCTTCTTTAGCAGGGCATTTTTCTCTCTTATGTAATCATTAAAATCCTTGGGCATTTTTAAATTATATTATAAAAAAAAATGAATATAAGAAATTAATTTGTTTATATAAATTTCAGCAGCATGTTGCTTATTTTTTTTAACTTTCCTTTTATCTCTCTATCATATCCTCAGTTAATTATGATCCTATTCTAATTCCAATAGACTTATAATATATATATTTATTTACCTCATTAGTAGCATCAACATCTCTGTTTTCTATTTTCTTCAAAACCTAATCTGCAGCTTCTTGGAAAATCTATTAGAAATTGATAATTATAATACCTTATCTACATTCTAGCCTGTTTTAGCAGACGCTTCAAAGAATAATAAATCGTGTTTCTTAGCGTATTATGAACCTTCTTCTGTTGATATTACTCTTCTATTAAAATATGCATTATATATTACTTGTCTTGAAGATCAGTCTTATTTCCAATAAGAACTAAAGTAATCTTATCGTTGGCATATGCCTTAGTTTCTTCTATCCATCTATTTATGTTCTCAAAACTATCTCTGGATGTCACATCATATACAATTAGTGCACATATGGATCCTCTATAATATGACCTGGTTATTGATTTGAATGACTCTTATCCAGCCTTTAAGATAGAATAATAAATTACTGTATCCCATATTTAGAGCTTTATGTTTTTAGATCTAATATTTAATGTTTTGCTTCCAAATTCTACTCCAATAGTTGTATCGTGATCAACCTTAAATTTCCTATCAAGGAATTATAACAGTAAACATGATTTCCCGACACCTTGTCATATTTAAATGGATATCGTACTTGAATCACCGATGATAATGAATTTAAACAAATAAGCATAAGAACTCATCAGAATAATTATAAATTAAAATAATATCAATATATTATACAACAAGATTGCCTTTATTTTTAATAAGGTTATATTACATTAGAATTGGTTCTCCCAATTTAAACACCATTCTTTATTTTTTTAGGATCTTCATCGACAATCTTTGTTAATATTGTGCCTATCTGTTTCATCAATTAATCCAATTTGATTGATCTCATATCGCTAATCACATTTGTTGCACTAACCTAAAAATATTGCATATTGTGAGTTTCAGCGAATTGTTCTCCTTCCTCATATTGAACAATCTATTATAGATCTGATTTATTTCCAATCAGAAATAGTAGCTTATATTCTTTTGCATAGTGAGAAATCTCCTCATACCATTTCCTTAAATTGTCATAACTGTCCCGCCTATTGATATCAAAAATAATGAATATGGCAGCACAATTTCTATAATAGGACCAAGCTAATGATCTATATGGTTCCTTGCCACTCTATCATATTATTTTAATTTACAGTATCGATTATTTGGAATTCGATAACCTTTTTGTCCAATCTTTCATATCTATATGTAAGTTATTGAATGGTGTCATTATGCCTTGTTAAGAATATTCCTTTTCCCAGTTGAACGGCAATTGTAGATTTACCAACATCTCTAATAAGATAATTAGTTACTTGAATCTCCGACCAGACAAATAGTGAATTGATAATCAAAATTATTTATATTCATAAGTTGAATTAAAAAAATATTAGAGAAAAAAGTGATTACTTTAAATCATTTAAATAATGGTTCAACATTCTCTTTAGTTCTTGGCTTCTTCAAACTATCTAGCTCAGTTTTAGCAACCATTAACTACTCTTAGCTTTGATGATATTATTTATTCAATTAAATAAATTTATTCTTCCACATCTCTAACTCTTCGATAATTTTGGGATCAGTCTATCTCATTTACTGATTTTCCAATTCAGTGAGTTTCATCTTTAAGATATTATTCAATCTTTCCACTTCCATCACCAAGGTTGTGTTCTTCTTTTCTAAATCCTTAACGATTTTATTATCTAATTTTTAATAACTTTGATCTCTTAGCATTGAGATTTCATTATTTAAATCTTTGATAGCGTTGTCCTTCTAACTAAGATATTATAATATATTTACTCTAATAAATGCTAAATTCTTATCTAACTCTATTTTTATTCCTATTAAATATTATTCTTAAGCAATTACTGTAATTATTAGTCCTATTTAGATAATTGTTCAAGATAATATGACTCAATAGCTTACTTTTCTTTAACCACTTATAATTTTTCTTCTTTCAGTAGATTTGTTTAAGTAGTAAACTAACTTTATGCTTATTGAAGTGATTATATTTGTGTATTTAATTATTTTTATATTCCTTAATTATTGTCGATATCTTATTAATATTATTTTAACTTTAACTCTAGTGCTTCTTTGGTTTTTTACTCAGTCTCCAATAATTAATTTCTATATTATAAAATGCCAATTTAATCATTCAATTGCCTTATTTCTGCCAATTTTTATTACTTAAAAGTAGCGTATTCATTATGAAATCCTTAAACCTTTTATTCTAATTAAGTTTTCTCTACTTCAAGCTATTTAGAATCTTATTATATATTTTTTCTTTAATTTTCAATACATTTTCTCATCTCTAGTTACATTTATTTACATTCTTATTCTTTCTCTAGAAGTTATTACCTAAGAGTCTATCTTTCTATTTAATGTCTATTTTGCATACTCTCCACCTTCTCTTGCATTGCCTCTAATTATGCTTTTTATGTTTTTAGAGCTTCAGTCTAATAATTACACTCTTCTTCCAATTTCAATACTTGTTATTAGTAAATCTAAACATCCTTCTTTTCAATCCCAATCTTAAATTATAGATCTTTAATTTGTTCTTATAAAAGTCTATTCTGAATTTTTATATCATTTATCTCCTATTGATGCTTCTTCTCAGATTCTAAAAATTATAATTTAATAAATCACCCTAATAGATAATGAGCTGAGTCTCCATGTATAGGTGTTGCTTTTTAAGTTCATCAACTTATTATGTGTATTCCCTATTCAGATCGACTAATTTATTGAATTCAGAGGTTTGATTAACAATAGGGTTCAATCTATTAGGAGAATTCCTATGAACTATATTTCTCTCCTAGCTCTATCTGAGGGATCTGCATTACTTTAACATATTTATTTTTATATTTTTATATATCAGTTAATTTTTTCTTGAAAAAAAATATTCATAAAAAATTAAAAATTTAATGTCATAAAAAATTTATTAGATATAATTCACATAAGGATCTCACTCTTCCTAAATATTCCACTCACTTGTCTCTGCATACCCTATTATGCAAAAATAAGAGATCTATCTTTAGAATGGCTCACCAAGGCATCAAAATTGAACTCTGGATAATAATTGAAAAAGTTCTCAATCTTATCAACTTAGAAGCTTTCTATTATAACTTTATTGTTGCTATAAAACGCTTCATACTTAATCTTTTCTTATGTTTTTTCATAATAACCATCCTAAATCTCCTCCTTTATCTCTTATCTATAAATGGCATTCTTGCACATCCTCTCCATTCTCTAGTAATAAGGAGTCCTTTGTTATTGTTAGTCTAATAATAATAAATAAATTTACATAAATTTTGGCTGATTGATTTTCTTTTCTTCAAACTCTAACGACTTTACTTTATTATATCTTAGCCTATATTCAAATGAGTTAAAGAACAATCAACACTCATATGATCAGTTGATGAACAAGTATAGCATTATAGCCCTAGCTCATAATATGCATTATTGAATATTAGTTCGTCTTTTAGATAACAAAATCTCTAATGATCTGATGGGTAATTTTCCAATATTTCTAAGAATGTTGATCTCTTCAATCTGACTACTTAAGAGTATTTTTTAGATCTAGCTGATGCCTTTCTTTACATTCCTGTAATAAATCCATAATCTCCAAAATGAGCTCCTTACTTTAGATGAGCAACTATAACTTCATGTCTTTTTGTTTCAGGAACATCAATAAATATCTCGATATGTCCTATTTGAACAAAGAATAATGAATTGTCATCCTAATTTTCAAATCCCTTATCAAGAAATATATTTTCCTTAGAAGAATAATCGATTTCTTATACTCCTTAACTTAATGCCTTTATGAGATCCTCAGAGAAATTACTCTTGATCCAAGGAACCGAATATAAATATCTTTAATAAGCCTCAAACATCAATCTTGATTTTAATGATGGAGCGAGTTTCTCTATTACAGTCTCCTCCAAATAATGGTCTCTATTTCTCTTTTCTTTGAAATAATGTTCAAGATAATTTTTAATTTCTTTTTCAGTTTCTCTTGAAACTTATTTCTATCTCATAAATTTAGTGATGGCAATAATTTCTCTCTAATATTTCCTTCTTTCATCATAATAATCAACAAAAGTTTATTAAATATTCGCTACATTCATGGCTACAAGAAACAATGCTGCAACCATAGCAATTTCTGATACGATGATCTCGAATTCGTTCATAGGAGTTATATCACCATAAGCAACAGTTGTTAGAGTCGCAAAAGCCCAATAAGTTGCTAAAACATATCTAGAGTTAAATTATGGAATACCTTTTACTCCAATCATATTTTTCAATTATGCCAAAGTTACCTGCACTAAAAGTAAGCCAAGAATTTATGTTAACTCCTTCATTATCTGCCTTCTTTAACATATAGACTGCAGTGCCAAAGAATATACATCCAAAAAAGTGAGTAAGATAAATAATTTCAACAATCATTCTAATAACAACATAAAAACTCTTCCATTTAGGATATACTTATAATTAATCTACAAACCTCTAATCCATCTCATAGACAGGATACATTTTTAGCAAAAATAATAGATGAAACACGTATAAATTAGCTAAATAGTAAGAAAATGAGGTTAAAATCATAACTGTGACAGGGATGAAATCAAAGAAAAACATTCCCCATAAATAATATTCGGCAACCCTCAATCTATTCTTAACAAGGGCTCCATGGTTATAGTAGGCTACATGAAACTCTATAAATATATCAACCAAAAAAACAAGCTATTTTATAGATAATTTGATTACTATAGCAAAAACTCTAAATAGTGTATAAACTGGATCTCTGAAGGTGTCATAAAAGTCATCGGAGAAAAATATGATTAAAGGTACCTCAATGAAAATGAGTATCGTGATAAATAAGACTGGTATCTTCCAATAGGTTAGAAATTAACTTTATGGATCTATTACAGGCATTGTGTGACTATTTTCAACATTAAAATTAAGATATATTACGTATATTTACTCTTCAACTAACTCCAATACATAATTCTTCTATTTAATTGATAGGGAGCTTTAAATCTAAGGAATTTCTGTGTTCCATATCTTTTGCGAATAGTCTAGGATTTTATTATATTTATACTTCTCTCCAATTCAACGTACTAATTGCTTGCTTTTCTGCTGTTGCAACATCACCAATCAAGTGGGTATGTTGCGTTTCTGAATGAGCATATTCCTCATCTGTATTCATAACCTATGTCTTTTTCACAGGCTCAGCTACATAGGTGACATCACTCTTAAGTAAAGGTGTTGACTATCTTGACCCTATACTTGCTTATTCGAAATCAGGCAGCTCATTGATTGTGATTAACTTCTGAGGCCTTCTTCCATTGAATGACATTTAGTTAATTATTATATATTTCAAAATTTAACAAAAAAATGTCTATGAAGAAAACTTCCAATCAATCAAGTGGTAATATGTTGACAATTATGATTAGGTCCAAGATTCATAAAGGATAATCCTCCAAAATCAAGATCTGAGCATAACCAATCATTCGATACATCTTACAATAAATCTGTAAATTACTAGCCAACATTCCAATCAAGACTTAAGTCATACAGTCATTAGGGCGGGAATTTTTTGGATGACTTGGAGGAAGAATAGTATCCATAAACAATAAATATTACTTTGTAACATTCATAAGCTGAGGCCACCTTATAGCATGAACTTCAAAAGATATTAATGAGGATTTAGTCAGGAGATAAGTTAAATACAGATGATTTAGTGCTTATAGTCAATACTGTTAATTAATGTATTTTTGAATCTGCATAAACGCTAAAGTCTAAGGAATAAGAATTCAAATAATTGAAAAATAAATATGAATATCAGCTTGATTAGTTTTAAAGAGAAATTATTACCATAAAAAATGAGAATCAGGAATTGAGACATATTTTGCATTTATAAGGGCAAGATGATAATAGGGATCAAATGTAGAGACTAATGATGGAAAATGAGAAGCTTAGAATGGAAAATCAATAAGCTATATAGTTAGCTGTCTAGGGACGCAACAAGAAACAAGAAAAAGAATTAACTGAATTTATCAGCAATAAGATGAAGACGAGTAATAGTAAGCCATAAGTAAATAATTATTCAATACTATTAAATTAATAATATAACAAAATATATCCAGGAAAACCAAAATCACAACTATTTTGAATATTATTTGTTTAATATTTTTATTTTTTTAAATTTTTTAAATTGTTTTCAATCTAATAATCTTTTTGATGCTTATTTAGCGAATGTTAAAGGCTTATCCTTATGACCTAATAATAGATCAAAATTGTATTAAGGATAGTAATCTAGAAAATTATGTATTTTATCCAAACAAAAACTTTGAATTATAATTTGGTGTTCACCACTAAATGCTTCCTATTTTATCTTTTCTTAAGTTTTATAATAATATAGTTCTAGTAAGATGGGATTTAATTGTTGTTTGATGAATATATTGTTTTTAATCCTATTATTTCTCTAAAATATGGCTCTATATTAAATTTATAAGATATCTAACTGAGCAAGTGATGACCTATCAATAATGCTTTATCTGCATAATCTCACTGCTTCACATCCGATATTCAAATGAGTTAATGGACACTCAATACTCATATGATCAAGTGAAGAACAAGTATAACAAGATAACCCTAATTCATGATAGGAATTATTAAAAAGCAATTCATCTCTGAGATAACAAAATCGTTGATGATCATGAGGGTATTGCATCAGAATATCCATAAAAGAACTTCTTTTTAATTGCAACACTTAAGAATATTTCTTACTCCTTGCAGATGCTCTCCTTTACATTCCTGTAATAAACCCATAATCACCAAAATGAGCACCTTATTTAAGATTAGCTAGTATAACTTCATGTCTATCAGTCTCTGGTACATCTATGAATAATTCTATATGCCCAACTTAGACAAAGTATAGTGAACTATCATCTTAATTATCGAATCCTTTATCGAGAAATATGTTTTCCTTAGCTGAATAGTCGATCTCTTGAAACCCTTGACTAAGTGCTTTGATAACTTCCTCTGAGAAATTGCATCGTATCCAAGGTACTGAGAATAGATACTTTTAATAAGACTCAAACATAAGTTTAGCTTTCAGAGTCTTAGCTAATTTTTAAATAACCTACTCCTCAAGTTCGGTATCTCTGTTTAGTTTTTCTTTAAAATAATGATCTAAATAGTTCTTAATCTCTTATTCGGTTTCTTTTGATATTTATTTATATCTCATAAATTTAGTGATCGCTATTATTTCCTTTTGATACTTTCTCTTATCTTCATAGTAGTCAATAAAAGTTTGTTATATATTTGCCACATTCATCGCAACTAGGAATAACGCTGCCACCATAGCTACCTCAGATACTATTATTTCAAATTCATTCATTGGCGTTATATCACCGTAAGCAACAGTTGTAAGAGTAGCAAATGCCCAGTATGTTGATAATATGTACCTAATTTTATGCATTCTTACCTTTTAGTCCAATCATATCTTTCGATGACTCCAAAATTACCAGTATTAAACGTCAGCCATGAATTGACATGTACACCTTCATTTTCAGCCTTTTTTAGCATATACACAGCTGTACCAAAGAAAATACAGCCAAAGAAGTGAGTCAAATAAATTAGTTCAATTACCATTCTAGATATCAAATAAAAACTCTTCCAAGCTGGATACACTACCAATTTATCCACAAATCTTTAATTAATTTTATATGCTGGATATACTTTTAGTAAAAACAATAAATAGAGGTCATATATATTTGCTAAATAATATGAAAATGATGTGATGATCAAAACCATTATTGGAATGAAATCAAATATAAACCTCCCTTTAAAATAATGGTCTGCCACTCTCCATCTATTCTTAACTAATATACCATGATGTTTGAATGCCACATGAAATTCTATGAACATATCAATTGCATATATGAGCTAAAATTATTTTTAATGATACAATCGATTAAGTTCTATAAAATTTGTAATAAGGATCCCTAAATGTGTAGTAAAAATCATCAGAGAAAAATATAATCAATGGTATTTCTACAAAAATCATAATGGTAATAATAAGGACAGGGATCTTCCAATATGTGATGAATTCATTTTAAGGATCTATAATAGGGAAAAGTTTTCTAATTATTTAACAATTTACAGATATGTGGTTTTAAACTTATTAAATAATATGAATGTGCTATTTAACTCTTCAGGGTCTTTATATTCTTTACATTTTTACGTACCATATTATTTTCTAATAGACTGGATAAACAGAATTTAATACATCTTTCCAATTAGTAGTGCTAACCATTTATTGATCTGATGCTGCAATATCTCCAATTAAGCGAGTATGTTAACTTTCTTGATATGCATACTCCTCATTCTGATGGAATACTTTAGACTTACTTTTGATCTCAGAAGAATAAATTTGCTGATGTTTTTCTTATTAGTTATTTGAAGCTAGTTCAAAGTAAGATTGTTCATTTAAATCTATGAGCTAATTTGTATTTTTTTCAATATCTGACATTTAGCTAAATATAATTTAAAAGATTATTAAATTGGTACAGATAATTTTTCTATAATATAATTATCATTTTATTTTTAATATTAACTTCATTTCTTGAAATGGATAAAATTGCCTGATAGACCATATTTATATGTAAAAGAAATTGTGAATTTTTTGAAACATAAGAAAATTTAAGAAGGACTATCTATGCCTCAAGATTGTTGACTAATTATGTATAGTTTTTTTGGCTTATTTTGGGGTAGGGTCTTAAAATCCTTTGTTTTCAAAAAGATTTATACAATAAAAAATGAAATTAAAAAAAATTCTATTTAACTGTGATTCATAATATCATTATTAAAGCATTCAATCCAAGCACTTTTAGGAAATAACCAAAAGAACTTGAGCTCCCTGTACATTTGTCACATGTCTATGAGTTTACGTTCCATCTATAAAGGTACGCTGTGTTCTTGAAACATGTGCTTTCGTCATATGATGGTAGAGAAGTGGCTTCGTAGCAATTTCGATTTTTAAAAATACATAATTTAACCTTAGTAAAGTCATTTGAAAATGCATATAAGCAGGCATATTCCGTTGATAAATCCGAACACAAAATTGGTCGACACAAATTGTTATCCCATACGCACAATCCATAGCTGCAAGAGTAGGCCTCTGTATAAGATGTGCATGGTTTCGCAGAGCTTTAAGTGTTTAAGTTGATGTTTGTGCTTGTGCTTGTGCTTGGAGTTGTGGTAATCCATTTTGAATCAATGGTACATGCTCCGTTGGACCATTTACAAATATAAAATAACTCACAATCACCTTAGTAGTTAAGGTCACTACAAGTACATTTAGTTGAATAATCAACATCATAGGCTGATGTAGATTGGAGGATAGCTGATATAAATATAATGATCATTTAATTAATGAAGATTGACTAAATGATTTTTCAAAAAAAATTCAATTAAATAGATTAAATTTTTTTAATTTCTCATCATTTTATTTCATTTTATTGGAATATATCAGATAATTCTTTTTCAGGAATCGAAAAATTAGTTTATTTAATCAAGATATTAAAATTTCTCATTTCGCTTATATAAAGAATATATTCAACCCTTGATAAACAATAAAATACACAAATATATAAATATTTTATTATCAAATTTTTATTTCACTTTTCCTTAATTATGCACTAAGTTATCTCTAAACTATTTATTATGCAAATGTTAAAGATTTCTATTTGTTAATTAGAGTATCAAAATTATAATTAGGATAATAATTAAGGAAATTTTCAATTTTATCAACTTGAAAACTCTCTATAATTATTTGGTTATCACTATAAAAGGCTTCATTTTTACTTTTATCCTGAGTTCTGTAGAAATAGAGTTCCTACATATTATCACTTAATTTGGTCTTCCTGTAAGTCTTATGTTTTTTCAAAGATCTATCGTATTAAGTTCTATATTGAACTTATTTAAAAGTATCTTGTAGCTACTATTATCTTTGAGATATTAATTTTAATCGAAATTATCTCTTTACTTCATATCCAATATTTAAGTGAGTTAGAGGACAATTAATACTCATATGATCAGTGTTGGAGCAGGTGTAGCAAGCCAGGCCCAACTCATAATAAGCATTCTGAAATATCAACTCATCTCTTAAGAAGCAAAATCTTTCATGGTCTGCTGGATATTTTTTTATTATTTCTAAAAATGTTGTTCTGCTTAATTTTAAAATTTATGAATATTTTTTCGATCTAGCTGATGCCTTTCTTTGCATTCCGGTAATAAACCCATAATCACCAAAATGTGTACCTTATTTTAGATGTGCTAAAACCACTTCTTGCCTTTAGGTCTCCTAAACATCTACAAATATTTCAATATGGCCAACTTGAACAAAGTATAAGGAATTGTCGTCTTAGTTTTTAAAACCATTATCAAGGAAGATGTTTTCCTTCTCAGATAAATCTATTTCTTAAATCTCTGAACTTAAGGCTACAACAACCTGTTCTGTGAAGTTACTACTTATCCAAGGAACTGAATAAAGATACTTTCGATATGCTTCAAAAAGTAGTTTAGACTTTAAAGAGACTGCCAGCCTTTATATTACCTTTTCTTCGATGTAATGATCTCTGTGAATTTTTTCCTTAAAGTAATGTTGTAAATAGTGAGTTATTTATATTTCTGTTTCTCTGGAGATTTACTTATATCTCATGAACTTAATAATTGCAATTATTTCTCGCTAATATTTTCTTCTCTCATCAAAATAGTCAACAAAGGTCTATTGAATATTTGCCACATTGTTAGACACTAAAAAGACTGCTGCAACCATACAAATTATGGCAACCATTATCTCTAATTCATTCATGGGAGTAATATCTCCATATCCTAAGGTTGCTAGAGTATCAAACGCCCAATAGACTGAGAGAATGTATCTTATTATTAATGGATATTTTACTTTTTAGTCCAATCATATCTCTCGATGATTCCAAAATTACCAGCACTGAAAGTAAGCCATGAATTGATGTTTACTCCTTCTTCCTCTGCCTTTTTCAACATATAAACCCCTGTACCAAAAAACATACATCCAAAGAAATGTGCTAAATATAATAATTCGAATATCATTCTTGCTATAACATACGATGTCTTCCATTTAGGATATATTTCTAACTAATCTACAAATCTTTAGTCTATCTCATAGACTGGATAGAGCTTGAGTAAAAACAATAAATAAAACATGTAAACATTAGCTAATTCGTAAGAAAATGTTGTTGAAATCAAAACGATTGTTGGTATTAGATCAAATATGAACATTCCGTAAAAATAATTAGATGCAACTCTGTATCGATTCTTAACTAAAGCTCCATCAATATAAAATTAAACATGGAAATTCAATAAAGATATCCACTAAGTAAACTAACTTTTGTATAAAATGATATTTACTATAGTTTAAACTCGAAAAAAAGTATATTCAGGTGATCTGAAAGTATCATAAAAAGCATCTGAAAAAAATATAATAAGTGGAATCTCTACAAATATAAAGATGGTTATAATCAAGACAGGAATCTTCCAATAAGTTAAGAATTCACAATTAGGATCTAATACAGGCATGTTATTTCTCTTATTTCATTAAAAATATACTTGTATTTAGTTTTTATTTTCTTCCAAATAATGATTTTACTATCTAACTCATCAGTATCATAGAATTTGTTAAACTTTTAGAATGCATACTTTTTTCTTACAGTCTTAAGATTAATTAAGATTGATACCTGATTCCAATTAACTGTGCTTTTTACAAATTGAGCATCACTAGCCATATCACCAATCAGTTAAGGATGCTGAGTCTAAGTATGAGCATATTCCTCATTAGAGTTGATGACTCGATTTTTCCTAATTGGCCCAGAAGCAAAATAACTCTTATTCTTACTCAAGGGAGATGAAGTGACGATGCTATCTGTTTTCTCATATTCTGGAAGTTCATTTACAGTCAAAAGCTTTTAAGGTTTCCTGGCTGTAAATGACATTCTTGGAAAAATATCAAATAAATTTAGAGAAATTAAAATGCAATATATTCAAATCTTTAATAGTGTATCCTTATCTTTCTCAGGAATAAATCCAATCCATAGAGTTACAAATCCGGTTGCATTTTATCTTGAATATTATTAATTTATTACTTAGCTTCTTTAATTGTGCCTCCAAGAATAAAATCATTCTTTAAAGCCCATTGATTTGGTTAGACGAATACTTAGGATAGATCTTTTATATTAACTTCCCCTATCATAATACATTTACTGAACACTCCAGGATCATGAAAGACCTAAACTTATAATTAGACTTGTTCAATTTTATCATAAACACATTTGAAGGGATCTAGGACGACTTTCCAAATAGGCAAGGCTCCTTTTACACAAGAAGTTGAATTACTAGATCCTCCTAAGGTAACAGTGATTTTTGTATTAGAGGATTTACCTCCATCAAGTAAAACAAATCCTGATGCTGATATTACTGCAACTTTTAACTTACCTTTAGGTTAGACTACTATTTATGATTTAGGAGGAGGCACAATTACTACAGGATCAGGTAATAATGGAGGTTCTTTATTGTCAACTTGTTTATTAAGAGGTTACCATTAAAGTTAAATGTAAACTTTAAGTTAGTATTAGGGAACGTTATTCTAAGTGAAAGAGAAGAATTCATTAATCCATTAGCCTGGGTTCTGTATTATTGGATTTATATCAATTTATGTTAATGCAATGACTGCAGCCTTCTCATCAAATAATTGGATTTCAAGTTTATTTCCATCTATGTTCAAGACTTCTAATGGTTGTTTAAGATTATAATCCACTCTTGGTTAAACAAGATTAGATTATATTATTTTTTCTGGATATTTGTCTAATTTGGCTTTTATTTAGTTTTTCTAATCATAGCCTAAAAGTTTGATTAAATTAATTTATAGTATTCCTTAATTATTTTAGGGCTATTAAGGGGCTGGGTTATTTTATTAAATAATTGGTTAATCTAGTTGCTTTGGTTGGGCTAATGAGATGGATTGCTTTTAATTATCAGGTACCCATTGAACTTGTATGTAAATTTCCCCACTTTCTCCTGTATTTCCATGTTCATCCTTAAGTTTAAATATATTATTAATCCATGTTCCAGGTTTTTGAAATAGATCATCTAAAGCTAACTCTATGAAGCCAAGGAAATCACTTGATGCAATAGTATCATAATCATAAACTGTACACATTAAATTTATCTAAGTATATTCCTATGGTTGCATATCCAATCTGAATTCCCCTGCGAAATTCCAGACTGGATTTTAATTATCATCAATTGTATTTGTCTTCAGAATCTATTTGCTACATTTGGATAGTTTAAATTCAACAAATGGATCTGATTAACCAAATGTGTCAGCTTTTTTCAAGTTTTTAGCATTTATTGCAAACACTCTAACTGATCCTGGCAATTTTGGTATTGCTAGTCTTGCATCTTCCTCCAATTTCTTCTTTAATTATTCCTGTTTTTGCTACTCAGCTAGTTCTTCATACAAATTTGCTGGCTGTTTGTCTTATATAAGAGGCTCACCATCTATAGTAAGTTAAGCTTGTAAATAAATTTCACTTTTTTGAGGAAAATCTTTCTCATCCAATAATGGTAGTCTCTAATTAATCCATTAACCACTCTTCATGTTTAAAGGTATTTCAGTCTTGCCTAACAAATCATTAGCAGAATAATCATAATCAAAAACTTAGATGTAAAGAGTTAAAGATTACAGATCCTCAAGCAATAAGTCTTTGAATGCATAGACTCCTACATCTTTCCAAAAGCATTCTAATTTGTCATCCTGGGTGGATGTTTTTAATGATTACAAACTCCCCTTACTTAATTTGAATTCCACAAATGGATCGCTCAATCCAGTTATGTCTGCATTTTTTAATCCTTTAACTCCTACATAATTTATTTTAAGATTTCCAGAAAATGTTTTAGGCTTATTAGCATTGATAAATTAATCAAAATCAATAGCCGGAGGATATTAAATATCTTTGATGTCTTCATAATATCCAACTTAAACATATAAATAACTTTCTATTTGCTTACCATCATCATCATATAATTATTGATATTGATTTATCCAAGTTCCTTTTTTAAGAACATCAGTAATTTAAACACTTATTCCTCCTAATATTGTATTTTTCCAAGCCATATTATAATTCATAACCTTAACAATCAACCTCTCGATAATCACTTATCTTTCTGACAATTCCAATTATATTCTCTCCTCATAATCAAATATTGGATCTTATTTAGAATCTTAATTTTTGCATTTCCATGACTTTTCTAAGTTGCTTGATTGTTAAAATTCGATATATGGGTCTCCTTTTGGTAATTTTCTTGCGTTGGGAAACTTAACAACCAAAGTACCAGTATACATTTTGGGAGGGATTCTCAATCCAACTACACCCTCATTATACGGATCAGGGAACCATGATAATTGAACTTTAAGAAATCCAAGATTTGGATTACCCTTTTTAGATGGATCTTTGAGTGGATAATCTTAAGTTACCAAGGATCCAGGATTCTTTTCCAAAATATCAATTAAATCAACATCAACTGAACCTAAAAAGTCACTTCCTATCTCATCATCATCTTTCACTTCAAATTGAATCGTGTTAGATTGGACTTAACATCTCAACATATCAATTAGTAAGGATCCCTCGAAATCAAATTTCGGATTCAGATCATTCTCTACTACCTTAGTTTTCATTTTATTAGTTTCACTTGATAAGAAACATTCAACAAATGGATCACTCTTGCCTGTTAAATCGGAATTATATAATTAGGAAGCAGAAATAATTTTTACATTTATTTTACCTAAAACCCTACCATAATCATTTTTTAGTTCTTAAATAGTATCACAGGCCCTCATTCCTTCTTATGTTGCCTCTTAACCTTAGAGTAAGAATTTACACTAGACATAAATCTTTCCCTCATTTAATTGATATAAATGATTAACCATCCACTATGTTGGATTGTTGAAACATTCCATCCACTCAACTTCTTATTCACTTAATAGGTCGTCTCTCAAGTTATCAGCATCATACAATTCCAATTTCAAAGGCTTATACTGTTCCTTTATTAAGTTGCAATTCCATTTATATTGAAAATTAAATATGGGATTTAGTGTTTTCTCTATTTGTTTTGACTTGACAGAGTGTCCATCAGGAAATATGATTTTTACATAAGGATCAGATGTAAATTCGTCTCCTGCCTTTATTCCTAATGCAACAGGTATATTTATAACTAGAGATCCTTTCATAGGTTTCTTATTTTCTTGTTATTATTCCCTCAAAATGACATCTAAATCCTCAGTCAATGGTAGAGGTGGATCATTATTTTGAATTCCTTACAAACAAAACATAATTTAGAGATATATTTTTCCAAATTTGGTGGTTTTGTATTTTTATTGCATTTTTAAATCTCCTAATAAATCTAAAACTTCGTTGAATTTCCATTGTTGAGGATTATTAAAGCACTCCTTCAAATCCACTGTAGCATACCCTATAAAATCATCACCCATTAAATCATCATCATAGACTTCAACTCTCAAGGGTTATATAGTGTCTTTAGGCATTGAAATATTAATATTATATATTGTTTTCCAAGATGGATTAAGGGTTTCTTTCTTGGCTTGAGTCTCTAGTTTCTTACCACCAGGAACCTTAAATACAACATATGGATCTGATGTTTTATCATCGGCTATCACTAGGTTTCTAGCATGAACTAAAAATATTCTCAAACAACCCTAATACATTCCTTGTTTAGAATTTATAATTTCAAATAGATTTTCGACTAGAGGGGCTTCTGCTGAATCATCAATCATACCAGCTTCTAAAAACTTAATTTATAGATATAAATATCCGATAGATCCAAATTGTTTACTTTCAGCTGTAGCACTCAAGTTAAATACTTAATTTATTGCCCATTCTCCAGGTTTTAGATAACTATCATTCCAATTAACATCCACATATCCAAGTACAGTGTCACTAAACAAATTGCTATCTTTGACAAATACTTTTAGAGGGATATCCAGTTTATCCTTTTGTATAGATAACTATTAAGTTAAGAGTTAATTATAAACAGGATTGTTAGATGATGAGATAGATTCAGTTTTTAATTCTTTTTGGCCTGGAAATTGTACAGTAACGTATGGATCGATACTTGATCCTGCTAATTCCCTTGCATGAACAACCTTAACCATCATGACACCCTATATTAAATTAGGATCACTATTTTATGAGAATGTGGAATCATCCTTGTCTCTGGCTTTCAAATTAGGATCCTTCATTCCTTAAGGAACCCAATATATTTGTAAATACACTTATCCAGGTTGCTTAGCCTTAGGATCGATAACATCAAAATATTCATTTATTCCCCAAGTGCAAGGATTTTAAACTGCTTTTTCAATATCTATTTTGAATTTTCCTAATTCGTCATCACCCAATACATCCTAATCGAATAATTCAAGTTCTAACGGAGGGTAAGGTGCTTCTTTTGGTATTTATAATTTAATGACTTAGAGATCCTTCCATTCTGGATTTAGCGTCTTTTGAATGGTTTTTGATTGTATTTTTATTTCCTTATCAAATGATAGAATCTTAGCAACTATGTACGGGTCAGAAGTATCTCCATCATCAGCTCTTAAGTTTTTTCCTCTCACAAACAAAATTTTCATAGTTCCTGATTACATGTCTTCTAGTTGTAATTCTCGTTTCTTATTTGCTTTCGATACACCTTCTCTAAATCCCACAATATTTTGAAACAGAGATTAAGGAATGTATCTTAATTTAATATACATCTTCTCATTTGGGGATATTAAATATGATTTTTATGATAAGTAATCTCCTGGATGTTAAATACATTCATCCCAATTTATGTGAAATTCTCCTAATATGGTAGTGTTTGACATTAATAAATTTTTTGGAGTTTCAACATAAATCTTAACATAAACTGATGGGATTGGAGAGTTGGTGACAAGCTTTAAATCTTGTAAGAACTTTGAATCAAAATACAGATCATTTTTAGCTGTTAACTTGGCTTTGATCTTTTCATCAACATCCATGAACTTAATATGACAAAAGAATTTTGGTTCTTTAAGTTATTTATGCTCTTCATTTAATATGCATTAAACTACAATTATTTCAAGCACCCCCTCTTCCACAATAGTTGATACAAAAGTAGGTTAAGTAGTTTATAAATTCCATAATCCCTATTCCTGGATTTCTGCTTGTAAGGGAATAAATTTTAATTATAGATTTACAAAACCTTAGGGTTTAAACATTTTAGCTTACTCCTTTATATATGTTGTATTGGTTAATTAAAATTTATTATTAATAACATATTTATTCGGTTATTAGACAATACTCTTCCACATTATTTTGACATCACCAACAAAGTTCTCTTCCAGAACCTTATGTTTATAGATTTAAACTATTATGACATCACAAACATTCTCTAATAACTCATTTCTTAATTATAAAATGAATGCTCTATTAAATTCTGACTTATTGAATAAAATGATCTCTTTTTCAACTGAATTTACACCCCTTAGACTAACACGACAAATTATAGCCTTAGCCTCTATAGGAGATCCTGTAACTAGTTAAACTTTTATATCACCAGACATGTTTTTAAAATCATTAACATCGACATGCCATTCCTTAATATCTTACTAATATTCCAAATCTTAAGGATCAATCTAAGAATATGGATTATCATCATCAACATCTTTGATTCTGCTTGCTTCACTTACAATCTCATCATTATTTATCTAATTTCTCAACTTGTCATAAGTTTCTAAAGTCTCTTTCATTTCATTAAGTTGGATAGATCCACTTTTATCTGAATCAAATATGCAAAACATATTGTTTAGATCTTTTTAGTTGAGGATGATTTTCAGAGATCTAAGTCCTTCCTTCAACTCTGCAGGACTCAAAGAACCGGATCCATCTGTGTCTATAAGTTCAAACATTTTTTCAACTGTCAATCCTTTAGCTTTGATAGCATCGATTAATTTCGCAAATAATAATTGTTCAAATTATTTCCTTTATTCTGGCCTATCTTTAAGGATTTGTGCAAACTCATCAATTCCGAGTAATTTTTTCCCTCCCACATATCCTGCAACTCTGCATAAAGACAGAATATCCTACTAGGATAACTTTAATCCAGTTAAAAATTATTTAAATTCATCTTAAGTTAATTTACCATCTAGATCTACGTCGACATTTTTCATTCTCTGCCTCATGGGCGGTGGGTTCCCTTTCAAGGCTTTCAATAAAGCAACAATAGCATCATCATCCTGTAAATTATCTAAACCGCCAACTTAATTAGTAGGTAAGATCTCAGCTGCGATTTTCTTCTTCTCTATATCCAATTTTTATTAATTCTAAATCTATAATTATTCAGATTATTGTTATAATTATTTGGCTGCCTGATCTTTTACTAGATCAGCCTGTTTCTAAGCATTTAAAGCCAATTATTCTGCTGATGTTAATTTTTGTTTATAATCCTTCTCTTTTGCCTAAATTTCTTAAGCGGCTTGCTATTTAGCCATTAAAACTTGTTCTTCAGACCTCTACTTTTAGCTCTAAATTGTTTTTAAAAATAATTATCCAGCTTTATTTCTCAAAGTCTTTTCAGTATCCTTCTCTTTTTATAACTGTTCTCTTAATTCAGTGATTTACTATTAATATTATTAGGCTTCCTCTTCCGAGATACCTTAAGGCTAATTCCTAACCTCTTCAATTTCTGATTCTAATGATTAAATTTTTTCATGCAGAGTTTAAATTTCCTTATTGGATTTATTCATTTATTCTTCCTTAGATTTTAGTTATCTATTCAAAGTCTCTATCTATTTGTTTAATTTTGACTTTTCCTCCTCTGTACTTCGTTTCAACACTTCCAACTATGCTCTAGCTTGTGCTAATTATTAGTCAGTATCAAATTAAGATCGATCCTTTATTTGAATAGCTGTTTCTAAATCTGTGATTCTAGTTAAATACTCTTATTGCATTTTTCTTCTCTATTCCTCAAGTTGCTCTGTCCTCAATTATAAACCAGCTCCATCAAACCACTATTCTCCATAAAAACCATCTACTACATCCTCCAGACCATTTGATGGTGGTAATTCTCTATCAAATGGACATAAAATATTAAAAGTTCGAATGCATGCTTCAGCAGCAGGTATATCTTTGATTGCAGCAAACAACTCTTCCATATTATGAATGCCCTCCATCCAAGATCCTGTATAAACGTAAGGCCTCTTTAAATGATGGTTAGCCTATATTCCTGATTCTTGGACCTTCTTTAAGATCGTGAAGAACTTTTCCCTTATCCATGAATTAATTGAAGCTGGAGTCCATGCTTATTGTTTAGGTGGAGGAACAGCTAAAACTTCTTTTGGAACTACTGGAAATTCTTTTAAGGGCACCTACTCTTTGCTTTCTCTTACCTAAACATTCGCTTCTTTTGAATTCTTTATTTCCTTAGCCCCTAACTTATTTCCCTGGACTGCTTAATTTAAATATTTAAGATCATCTTAATTATGATTTAAAGGAGATGAACTATATACAATCAGGACTTCCCTGGTCCTATCATTGAGAGCTAGTTCTAATGGAGTCTTTTATGATTTGTCCCTTAATTGCATACTATCCTAGCCTCCTCTTTGTAACAATAAAGGTAGTGCTCTAGTTTTCCCTCCTTCTGATGCATGATGGACTGGGGTTTTGAGATCTTCATCTAGTGCCATAGGATTAGCCTTAAAATCTAAAAGTGTTCTCAACAGATCAACCTAATTTTGTGTACTATTCCAAACACAATAGTGCAAGGGAGTTCTTCTTTTATGATCTAAGTCATTAACTAGTTCTGGTTTTGTAGATAATATCAATTAGAGTACGAGGGCAGAGGGACTTGAGGCTGCAAAATGAATTGATGATCTTCCTAAACTGTCTCTTGCCATCAAATCGCTTCCAGCCTTTATTAATGTATCGCTAACAGATTCATGTCCGTAAAGACTTGAATAATGTAGGGGAGTTTTCAGGGTTCTATCTCTAGCATTAGGGTTGAATCCTGACAATACTAACAATTCAACTGTGCTTAAATGCCCTTCTATTGCTGCCAAATGCAAGGGACTCTTTTTCGTTTAATCTACACATAACTTTATATTGGGGTCTCTGCATTCTTTTAAATATTATCTAACTTTAGGGAGATCTCCTTTAACACAATTTATAAATAAAGCAGAATGCTCTTATGAGTTATCTTTTCTTGCCATCCATCCTATATCGAATTTAGATCTATTGAGTCTCTCTAGTGCCTTAACTTCAAATTTTCCTTACCAATCAAGGCCTGTATGTTGATTGAATATTTTTGCAAAATTTGGAATGATCATTGCAGAGGCAACTTCTTCTAACGAAAGCCCATCAAATCCTTTCCTATTGAACTTACCGATTAAATTCTTTATCTATTGATCAGATATTTCATCCGCTCCTCCAGCTCCATTGTCTAATGCTTTATTATAATTCATATATTATTTATCATTTTTTCTTTATTAAGGATTAGATTGCTAATTCTCTAAGTTGTTTTTAAGAGAGTAACTCTGTAGTTACTTTAATTGCTGCTTCCTACTTAAGTAGCTCATCATCGTTGAATTGCGGCTTTATGGCAGTTTTGAAATCTTTCGTTGGTATTTCATCTAAAAGTAATGTTGTCTATGATATGCTTTGATTCATAGCTATCTTGTCTCTAGGGAATTAATCGAATAAATACTTAGCTACTGCCAAATCAATATATCTTTCTAAATCTTGCAAGTATTTCTCAAGAGAGCTTTCATTGAGATTGAATGATAACTTGTAATCCAAATATGCAGTTTTATCGGTAGCCTTTAGAAATATGTTAAAAATAATATTACAAATTTAGTTTAGGATAACTCCATAAGCATGTCTTTTAATGAAGGAGCTATCTCATCCATTTATTATCTTAAGTTTTTTATGTCCTTTTATTTTGACTCGATAACAAGGTCATTCTTCTTTCTGTGTCTCTCTGCAGCTGGTGTCGCCTACAATATCCTTTTCTTTGCTAAATTATCTCTTTCTTGTAGGTCAATCTTTTTTCTCAAGTCAGCATTATTATCTTATAACGAATCAATTTATTGAGATAGTATATCAACGTAATTATAAAGAGAATAATTTTATTCCTCACTCTTTATGAATGTATTCATTATTTCTTCTATATCAACAATACCAGATGATTCCTTGATCTGATTGAAAGCATCTTCAATCACTCTCATATTTTTCTGATACATCTCAATCAATCTAACTTTTTCCTTATTATTAGCAATTATTTTCTTTAATCTTTACTTTAATATTGAACCTGTATCTATGTTGACAGGTTTTTCCTTTCTCTATGCTAAATTGCTCTACTCATGCCTTTTTTTCTCTTCCAAAACTTATTATTTCAATCTATCGAATTGCTCAACATACACTTCTTTCTCACTGTCATTTTTCACCTTCAATAAAGCTATTTGCTCTCTATTGAGGTTTGCTTTGTTTTAATCCTTCTCCAACTCTTTATCAATTTCAACAGTTTCTTTTTCTATTCTTAATAATTCTTCCTAAAGGAACTGATGGATATTTAAGTATTAGGCTCTTTCTTTCCTCAACATTTCAATTTGATGCTTAAGATTAGTGTTTTTCGTTTATGTTTAATTATATTTGAGAATGCTTTAATCTAATTAGTTTTGCAAATTTTTGATCTTTGATTATTGGAGCTTTGTTTAAGGTAAACTTTTTTCAAATTATATCTCTATAATATATAAATATACCTTTTTAAGTTGCTCCTATTTTTATTACCATTCCTATTTGGTTGCTTACCAAGCCTCATCAATACCATATGAATGTTTTTTCTCAAGTTCCACTCTTCTTATGTAGTTTTCACTCTCCTTTTAGAGTGTGATGACCTGTGATTCTTTGAGGAGACTCTATGAATGGCTGAGATTGGAACTGTGGGCAAATGTATTATAACCAAAATACATTAAATTATATCATTGGATTCGAAGATTATTTTCCTTAAATGCTTTATATTATGTGAAATATTTAGAGTCCATTTTGTCTAAAAACTTATTCATATCATATACACAATATATTGTATGTATTATGGCAGTAGACTTTATTAATAATAAATAAATACACCACCAGCCAAACAATAAAATAATAACCTATTAGGTATCATATATTTATATTTTCCCATTTCATATAATCTTGCCCAATAGGCTGAAAATAATGTCATAAACATTGTTCTATAGAGTATATTATATTGAACATTAATGTATTCGTCACTATCCTCTGGATCTACTAATTCTTTCCCTCTAAGAAATAAAAAGCTTCCTGATTTGGACATTCTGAAGTCTTTTAACTTTAATTTAATTTTAATTTATAATATGAATAATTGGGCAGGTCTGATATAAAAATAGTAAGCTGAAAAATTGAGTTATGACTAGTAGCTGAGATAGGAGTAATAGTTGAGAAAATAGAAATACAAATAGGAATTGGAGACAGATATAATGTTAAAATAAAAAAAATAACTTCTGCATAAATAGTATGATCAATAGTAAGATACCATAACGCTGGAAACACTAAGACAGAGAGAACAATTGAAACTTAAGGAATTGGAATAGAGAAAAATGCAATAGATTGAGACATCATTGGAGAATCTAAATAATTAACTCATAAAAAAGAAAATAAATTAGGAGCGAGCATATTAGAAATTAGTTTAAGACAAAACTGATATGATGAATGAGAGAATTTACGAGCAGAAAAGTCAAGAGAAGTTGAAATTACTAAAAGAGAATGATCGTCAATTATTACGTGATAACTATGACTAGCAAATACATTAAAGATAGACATAAAAATAATCTAAAATATTCGACTCCTAACCAAATGAACCTTTATAAAATAGTAGGCATGATAATTCTAAGTATGTGTAGGATTTAAATCAATAATTATTGGAGAAAAAGAATAAACTAGAGTATCTTAATTAGAAGAAGTAAGAGGAGAGGTAGAAGATAGAATAAAAGATAGCTTTCGAGAAGTAAAAACTGATTGAAATGAAGATGAACAACTATGAATTATATAAATAATACGAAAAAGATAACTTGCAATTATTATAAAATAACCCAAAGAATAAATTGATTAAACATTAAATTGAATAATAGGATTTGAAGATGAATTGGGATTAAATTAATAAGGGATCATCCCTACCTCATATTTATAATGATAACTACTATCAGTAGGAGAGGAAGAAATAAATGTAATATATAGACTAGGATCTATAAAAATACTCTAATCTGTAACAAAGTTTAGCAGGTAATTAGAATTAAGCATCCAAACAAACATTACCTACACCATAATTAAAAACCCCCTTAAAGACACCGCTTAGTTAATAGTCAAAAAACTCGAAAAAATCTAAGTAGTTGGTTCCAATACCATAACAAGAATAAGAGGGAGGATATGCTTAAATACATTATGTGAAAACCCAAACCCCAAAATCCAAAATATCCTATGGATTGTAGGTAGATCTCTCGGAACATAGTGCGAAACAGCCAAAACCAAAAGTATAGAGTTAAATATATTGAAAATTTTTTAAATATCACTCTCTCTCCTTTTCTCTTGCTACTTCTCCACAATCAACTATTACAACAGGTACAGTTGGTAAATCTTATGCTCCTACCTCGAGTCCTTCCAAATAATCTAAATGGTCTAGTCCTTTCACAACTTATCCAAATACAACATGTTTTCCTGGGATATAAAATAAAACATACCATCTAGATGAGGAGTCTCTCTGAAATTAATGAAAAATTGGCTTCCATTAGTGTTCTTGCCAGCATTAGCCATAGAAACAACACCTCTTCCAATATGTCGGGATTTGAAATTCTCGTCCTCAAATTTTTCTCCATAAATACTCTCACCACCAGTTCCATCTAGAGATTATGATAAAATGTATACTTCCATTAGTGAAATCACCTCCTTATATCATAAAATCTTTAATGAGTCTATGGAATATTGATCCCTTGTAATGGAGAGGCTTTCCAGATTTTCCAATACCCTTTTCTCCTGTACATAGAGCTCTGAAGTTTTCAGCAGTCTTAGGAACCAAATTCTTATAAAGTTCGATCTCAATTCTTCTAGGTTCTTCCTCTCCAACTTTAACATCTAAGAAAACTATCGGATTATTAGGATCTGGGGTATTTCCGACCTAAATCTCATTTTCGTAGAGATTCTATTTAAATAAATTCTAATAAGTTTATTTTTCCTTCTATTTTAGCTCCTTTATTTTATTAACAACATTATGTATCTCCTAAATGACTTATTGATTTTTAGGATCTATGGCTAAGGCTGCATTCAAATCCTTTTTAGCCAATTCATATTCCTGTTAAGCTGCGTATGAAGTAGCTCTTCTATATAGAGCTTTCACTCTCTAAGGGTCATGAGGTTCTAATTCTAAACACTTAGTTGTAGCATCAATAGCATTCTTATAATCTTTATTCTAAAAGTGGGATATTGCAAGATTGACATAAACAATAGATTT
This sequence comes from Paramecium bursaria, assembly GCA_016759055.1. Lineage (NCBI taxonomy): Eukaryota > Ciliophora > Oligohymenophorea > Peniculida > Parameciidae > Paramecium > Paramecium bursaria. The sequence goes on from VMTU01000092.1 coordinate 47,012, forward strand.
TAACTCTGATTGCTCTTAAGTATCTCCGAGAATGTCAATGGATGCTTTGTAGTGCTTAATTGCCTAGGTCCAAGCCTAAACTTTATAAGAATCATTTCCTAGTGCCTTTAGTCTGTTTCCCTCCTCTAATCTCTCCTAATCAGTCATGTCACTATAATGTTAAATTTTTTAAATTACTATTTCAGTTTCTTTGCAGCTTTAAAGTCAACAAGCTCAACTTCAAAGATAAGAGTTGCTTTTCCTGGAATTTTTGGTGGGGAGCCATTTTCACCATATCCGTATTCAGATTGAATTTTGAGCAGAGCTTTCTCACCTTTTTTCATTGTAGCAACACCGATATCCCATCCTTTAATAACTTAGCCAACTCCAAGTGTAAATTTGAATGGTTTGCCACCACCAATATTCTAATCAAATACTTCACCATTTTCCAAAGATCCTTTATAGTACATCTTAAGATATAATAGAATTTTACTTTGCATTTGAAATTTGTTTATGGACTTTCTCCCTCTCCTTATTGGATGAGCTTCTTTTAAACACCATTATCCTCTGTTAGACTGATATACTCTTATTCCATGATTAATTTAATTTTTTTTTATTTAATTTCGAATTTTCGAGATCATCTTTAAATGAGAACAATAGGTTATATTTTCTATAAATATATTCTAGAATAATTTTAAATATATGCTAAAAAACAAAATAAATTTATTATTTTTTATTCTTTAGTCCATAAGATAATAAAGGGCTCAATTTATTATAATAAATATCTTTATATCAATAATACATGAGAAAAATAATAATTATTATAATTAATGGCATTTCACAATTACGGATATCATTATCCATTCGTATTTCCACCTAAAATCAATCCATACAATTTTATGAATGAACCTCAAACCTAAGAAGACAGCAATTATAAACCAGAAGTAGTTAAGTGGTATTTTTTATTAATTTTACCCTTTAATAGGCTGAAGGATAGTACCTTGAGGGAACTTTAATAAATATTCACAATTCATGATTAAGAATATACTTTCCCAATCCTAAAAATGTTCATCAATGATTAATAATTGCCTTAGATGTACTCGTAGAAGAAGGAAACAGTCAATAAGAAGATCCCACTTGATAGTAAGATTGAGGAATACTTTATTATGAAGAGTTACTAGGACACAAAATTAGATCTATTTTAGAAACTTTTAGTTTTCGACTCGGATTCGTTTTTCGATACCATCTAAGTGAAGGAGAATGAATTGGCTAATATAGATTAATTCTTAAAATTTTTAGATGAGATTACCGATGGAAAAATATTTTATCATAAACCTAAAGACGGCTAGGACCCCTCTTGGTTTAACATTTAAACTCCATAGCCTGCAATTTATTGGGTTATTAGAGAATTTGAATATAATGTTTCTAGGAACTTTCAAAACAAGAAAAAACTCAAATAATCTAGATTTTATGAACCACAAATAATTGATTCTGCTATAATACAATTCATAAACATCACATACATTAACCACAAAGATAAGGTACATCAATATAATAAAAAAAGCTCTATAATATTGCAAATACCATAAGTTAAATATTATAAGAAAAGGATACCCATGTAAAGGTTTTTTACAATTTAGTGAGTAATAGGTATTAGCATGATCTAATTCAGGGTTTCGTCCAGAAATCCCAGGCTCAGCATAGTGTGAATTAGAAATTCTAATATGAATTTTATGAAATTTTAGATTATAGGACATATTATTGGAAACTATTTATCAAAGAAGCTTAAGTTTAACACTAGAAGTCAGTCGAATAAGAGTTAATAGAATAGGAGGAAAATAATCGTAAAAGTAAAGGAAAAAAGTAGAGAAGGAAGAAGAAATTAAATAAACTGGACAAAAATGAGCAGATAAGATCATGTGATGAATAGTTAAAGTTTTCAGTTCATACTATTGACTGGAATGAGTTAAAGAATAAGTTAAATGAGGGAATTAATCACTATAAGCGAAAGCCATCTTCAGATCCTTTAGAACATGATTCATTACCAACCACTCCCCCTAATACACCTAAACATAATATTGATATTGAAATGATAGAGATACAGCCTAAGGATAGATTATGCGCTATTGAACCTTTGTTTAGTGATATTAATGAGAGTGTAATAGTCCAAACAATTAAATTGATCGAAAAATCCAATTAAAATCAGTAACAAGAACAAAAGTTATTTAAAATATTAAAACAGCAATAATCATATCTAAAAGTTCAGAAGCTCTTTGAGGATGACTTTCAAACTCAAAGTCCTCCTTCAGAGGTGACTAGATGCTCTTCTGAAATACAAAATCAGAATATTAAAAGTTGCCAAAGTTTAGAAAACACCAGATCAGTCTCAATAGACGAATAGGATCATTGTTTCATAACCATTCACAGTTCTGTTAGTTAATAATAAGAGAATAAGCAATAAAAGTAAAAACTATTAGAATAAACCAGTGATAAAAAGAAAAAGAAATAAACGAATAAGAAGTGCAGCAAATAGAATAGCGAGGAAAAACAAGAAAAATAAAATGTTCCCCAATCAGTTGAACAAAAAATTTAATAGTTTTAAGTAGAACTCTAATAAGCTGAAAAAGCACCTGAATATATAGAGATGTAAGTTTTTAGCTCAAATATTAAAGAAGAGCCTGAAGAATAAGAAATGGAATATACGTAATTAGAGTCAACAAATGTTAGTGAGTTATTTGACATTTCAGGATTTTAGGAATAAGCATATTAAAAATTTATTTCCAAATTACACAAAGAGTCAGTATCCTTTGTTAATAAGATATTATAAGAAAATGATTAACTACTAATCTTTAGATAGCTTGCCTTCGAAAGAATTCGTTTCTTGATAAGGTCAGTGTTTATGGGAACCTTGGTAGACATCAAATTATTCGGATCTTGTGCTACTGGCCTTGCGTTGGTTGATTCTGATATCGATATATGTGTTTTAGGTTTTGAACCCTATTAAAAATCTTATGTTATCAATAGTCAAAGAATGTTGTATGATGCTATCCAAAGATGTAAGTGGATTGTAAACTCGAAGTAAAAATATATTATTAACCATTAGATGTATAAGTGAATCTCAAGTTCCTATTATAAAATTAGAGATTAATCCTGAAATACCATACCTAGAAGGATGTTTAATTTTAAATAAACAAGAATAAATATAATGGCAATAGATAAAGAATAAATTTAAGATAAATCTCAAAGTGGACATAACATTCAATAAAAGAGCAGATCATATGGGAGACTCAACTACAGAGATGGTAAAAGATTGGATGTCTTCATTCCCGAATCTTTAGGGATTAGTTTTAATCTTAAAATCAATAATAAGGAAATTAGATATTGCTGAAACATTTAGAGGTAGATATAGTTTATCTATTTAAAGGTGGTCTTTCATCTTATGCAATAACTATTATGGTTTATTGCTTTTTGAAGGAGAAGAAATTTTAAGACTAATCCCTAGGCCTTCAGTTATATGAAATGATTAAATTTTATAGCTAAGAATTCAATCCCAAGATTCATGGGATGGGAATATATCATTAAGATAGAGATAGGTATAATTATTTTATAATTAATTAGTTTAATCTTTAATTTAGAAGATTATCCTATGCCTTAAATATAATTAGGCATATTTTCTCCACTAAACTAAAGGCTGCTCACATCACATTCTGTGCATGTGGGTAAACTGTTTGATTTCCTTTAAAAAGTCTATTAATAATCACTTTTGAATATTGAGAAAAATTTGTCATATTTTTAAATGGGGAAGAAAAAAAGAATAAAATTTGACAAAGAGCAGGGTAACTTTATAGATTATATTTTAAACTGATGTTTATAGTAATCACTGATCATACTATTCTCTCTAATAAAGTGATTGCATAGTTTCCTTTCTCTAAGTTACATTATTAAATCTCCTAGATCAATATCTTAACTCTTAAATATATTATTTAGAGGTAAGGTAATATTGGTTTTTTCTCAACTATCTAATCTAAACATCTATTATTTGATTATATTTATACTGGATAAGCAAATCCAAGAATACTGGAGTATCGTCTTCGTCTGAAACCTCTGAAAGGTAACTTAAGACCACCACCTTGTTTGGGACTGTTAATTTTTCACTCTATAAGTAAGCATATGCTGTCTCTTTGAAATCATACTGCTACTCCCTAATGAGATAAAATATTTATTCAAACATCAGGGTTTCCTTCTAACAACTCCTTAGTAGTTTGACTATCAACTAATCTAAAATTTATAATTAATTTTACACCTTATTGGAACTCTATTGCCTTTTCAAGTAAATTGTGATAAAAATTTTCTTTTATATCTTAACCTATATTATTAAGATCCAATATATATAATATTGTATCAAATAATATATTAAATTCAACATTT